>SJYC01095262.1:0-112904 GCA_006408675.1 Madoqua kirkii
TTATTTTCTCCCATTCTGAAGGCTGTCTTTTCACCTTGCTTATAGCTTCCTTTGTTGTGCAGAAGCTTTTAATTTTAATTAGGTCCCATTTGTTTATTTTTGCTTTTATTTCCAATATTCTGGGAGGTGTTGACCCATTTTAAAATCAGATTGTTTATATCCTTATTGTTGAGTTTTAAGGGTTCTTGGTATATTTTGGGTAGCGGACCTTTATCAAATGTGTCATTTGCCAATATCTTCTTCCAGTCTGTGGCTTGTCTTCAGATTCTCTTGACATTGTCTTTCATAGAGCAGAAGGTTTTTTTTTTTTTTTTTTTTAATTTTAACAAAGTCCAGTTCATCAAATATTTCTTAAATGGACTGTGCCTTTGGTGTTGTATCTAAAAAGTCATTACTATGCCTAACATCATGTACTTGGGTTTTCTCCTGTGTTATTTTCTAGGAGTTTTGTAGTCTCATATTTTACATTTAGGGGTGTAATCCATTTTGGGTTAATGTCTGTGAAGGGTGTAAGATGCTATGACCATAGCCATAGTGAGTCCTGGAGAGGGAGAAGGCTGATCTGCTGCTCAAAGCCATCTGGGACATGAGTGGGGCTGGCTCATTTGCCCACATTCCCTGAAGAAGGGGAAGCCCTATTTTCTGTTCGTCTACTCAGTATTCTCTGTCACAGGGATAGCTGCACTCTGAAATATTTCTGGTTGATAAAATAGCTATTTGAGCATGCTGCTGCTAAGTCGCTTCAGTCGTGTACAACTCTGTGAGACCTCAGAGACGGCAGCCCACCAGGCTCCCCTGTCCCTGGGATTCTCCAGGCCAGAACGCTGGAGTGGGTTGCCATTTCCTTCTCCAATGCATGAAAGTGAAAGTGAAGTCGCTCAGTCATGTCCGACTCTGAGCGACCCCATGGACTATAGCCTTCCAGGCTCCTCTGTCCATGGGATTTTCCAGGCAAGAGTACTGGAGTGGGGTGCCATTGCCTTCTCCGATTTGAGTATAATAGAGTAAAATTATAAATATATTGTTTTTGTATAATTTTTCTCTTCTGAGCAACATAGTAGAATTAGTAACCAGTACCTTAGCATTGCCAAGTACATGAGAAAAAGTGTCAGAAAACAGCATTTTGCAAATTCTAGCTCCTCCCCTATTAAGGCTGTGACCTTGGTCAAGATACTAACTTCTAAGCTTTCTCCTCTGTGAAAGGGGATTAACAGTAGTATCTTAGCTGTGGCAAAGACTGCTCATTTCCACTCAAGATCCTGTCTCCCCTGAATTTTAGCTGGGGCTGTGTCAAATGAGGGGCTTCCGTGGCAGCTCAGTGATAAAGAATCTGCCTGCCAGTGCAGGAGACAAGGGTTTGATCCCTGGGTTGGGCAGATCCCCTGGAGAAGGGAATGGCTACCCACTTCAGTATTCTTGCCTGGGACATCCCAAGGACGGAATCTGGTGGGCTACAGTCCGTGGGGTCGAAAAGAGTCAGACACTCATCGGCTAAACACACAATAGCAATGCCAAACGCAGAGTACTTTCCCCAGCTTCCTTTGCAGCTATGTGTAGTCATGTGACCCAGTTCTGGCCAATAGGGCATAGATAAAAATGATGCGGGGAACTTCTGGGAGGGGCTGTTGTCCTTCTCCACCCCTCTCTCCTTACCCTGAGCAGGTGTAATGGCTGGAGCTGGAGCAGCCATCTGGAACATGAGCTCTTTTTAGGAGTGGAGAATGGAAGACATGTTCCGTAGATGGACAAGACTGAAGAAGACTGTTTCTCTGACTGTGGAATTGCCACCTCAGCCCTGGACCACTTCATCACAGATTTTTACGTCACAGAAAAGTAAGTGTTAGTGACAGTTGCTCAGTTATAGCGTCAGACTTTTTGTTACCTCATGAACTGTAGCCTGCCAGGCTCCTCTGTCCATGGGATTTTTTCAGGCAAGAATACTGGAGTGGATTGCCGTTTCCTTCTCCAGGGGATCTTCTCGACTCAGGGATCAAACCCGGGTCTCCTGCATTGCAGGCGGACTCTAACGTCTATCTTATTTAGGTCATTGACGTTTTGGATCTCTGTTACTTGTAACTGAACTTAGCCCTAAGAAATGCATGACCACGTAGAGTTCTCGGAGAGACTGAAAATAGCTGTTTACAAGCAGATTGTTCAGTTGTTGCCACATTTGAAACCCAGCCTTTCAAGACAATTTAGATGCCTTCTTCTCCTTGGCTTTTTCTGTTTTAGACAACATGTTGGAATGCTTTCCTGGAGTCAGTGACCCCATTTCAACTTTGTCCTTTGTAACCTATGGATGGCCTCTGTATCAAATATTCAGTGATAGCTGCTTCTGTGTCCAATGAGCATTGGTTTGACCTAGTTGCTTCTGAGATTCCCTTTGGCTCTCACAGTCTTTGATTTTGCAAAATAGTGATTCCTAAGGAATCCCAAGGGAAAAAGCACAAGGACAGTAAAATTTTATTTATTTATTTTTGACTGCACTGTGTCCTTCTCGTAGTGAGCGGGCTCTCTCTGGTTGCAGGGAGCGGGCTTTCTCTGGTTGCTGGTAAGACGGGGCTCTCTCTGGTTGCAGTGAGCGGGGGTGCTTTCTGTGGTTGCTGTGAGTGGGGGCTTTCTGTGGTTGCTGTGAGTGGGGGCTTTCTGTGGTTGCAGAGAGTGGGGGCTTTCTGTGCTTGCTGTGAGCGGGGGCTTCCTCTGGTTGCGGGGAGCGGGCGTTCTCTCGTTGCTGCGCCTGGGCTTCCCATCGAGGTGGCCTCTCCCTTGCAGAGCGTGGGCTCTGGAGCGCGTGGACTCAGGGGTTCTGGCCCACAGGCTTAGCTGTCCCAGGCATACGGGGTCTTCTCAGACCAGGGACTGAACACGTGTCCCCTATATTGGAAGGCGGACTTTTAACCACTGAGTCAGAGTCAAGGAGAGTAAAACTGAAGAAAGAAAATTGTTACAAGGTTTGTTATCAATGGATGAAAGGAGAGAAGAGATAAATATCAAGATGGTTGCTCTTTAATGTAAAAAAAAGAACCCCTCAATATTAACAATATTGACTCATTAAATATAAATAAACATAACATTTAATATAACATTTAGGGATGAGATAAAGCCTGTTACTACTCTGCTGTTCGTGTGTGACTCTTTGCAGCCCCATGGACTGCAGCACGACAGGCTTCCCTGTCCTTCAGTATCTCCTGGAGTTTGTTCTAACTCATGTCCATTGAGTTGGTGATGTTATCTACTCTACAGTGTCACTCTCCTCTACTTTACTACAGTTGCTACTTTACACTGATATAATAAAAAAATTAAGTACTAACATTTTTATAATGGCATAAAGCAGTATTTTATATATTAACTCAATTTTACAGAAAGAGAAAATATTTCATATAGAACTGTAATGAAACTGCTATATAGTTTCATTTCATTTCAATTTGAAAAAGGTTTGGTTGTACTTTAACAGCTCATCAGTTGTTTGGTAGACAAATTTGCAGCTATTTTCTCTGTAGAAAATAGTAAAATGTTAACATTTCCCAAGCTAGCCCAACAGGTCCGTTTAACCTAAAGGATAGCTGATATGTATAAACATGGATAGAGTTCTGGGGTCAAGAAGAAAATTTAGCTTCATTTATTGAGATAACCATTCTTTTCTTAAAATTAAATTGCGTGAAGTTACGTTCCTGTTTATCATCTCTCTTATTCTTATTAGATTATGTCTGATTATTTTTCTTTAGGCCAGTCTATGGATTATGCTGTTCGTGTGTGACTCTTTGCAGCCCCATGGACTGCAGCACGACAGGCTTCCCTGTCCTTCAGTATCTCCTGGAGTTTGTTCTAACTCATGTCCATTGAGTTGGTGATGTTATCTACTCTACAGTGTCACTCTCCTCTACTTTACTGCAGTTGCTACTTTACACTGATATAATAAAAAAATTAAGTACTAACATTTTTATAATGGCATAAAGCAGTATTTTATATATTAACTCAATTTTACAGAAAGAGAAAATATTTCATATAGAACTGTAATGAAACTGCTATATAGTTTCATTTCATTTCAATTTGAAAAAGGTTTGGTTGTACTTTAACAGCTCATCAGTTGTTTGGTAGACAAATTTGCAGCTATTTTCTCTGTAGAAAATAGTAAAATGTTAACATTTCCCAAGCTAGCCCAACAGGTCCGTTTAACCTAAAGGATAGCTGATATGTATAAACATGGATAGAGTTCTGGGGTCAAGAAGAAAATTTAGCTTCATTTATTGAGATAACCATTCTTTTCTTAAAATTAAATTGCGTGAAGTTACGTTCCTGTTTATCATCTCTCTTATTCTTATTAGATTATGTCTGATTATTTTTCTTTAGGCCAGTCTATGGATTTAGCGCCCTTTCCCAGTAGGACAGGTACCAAAGCCTTTTAATGTGCTTGATAGGCGAGAATAAAATCTAATAAATTCTGATCTACAAGGCGCTTGTGATCAGACACCTTGGCTTGCATCTTTTTAAAAAACATTTATTTACATTTATTCATCTGTTTGGCTGATACAGGTCTTAGTTGCGGCACTTGGGATCTTTATTTGTGGCATGCACACTCTCAGTTGTGACGCGTGGGACCTAGTTCCCTGACCAGGGATAGAACTCGGGCCCCCTGCATTGAGAGTGTGGAGTCTTAGTCACGGGACCACCAGGGAAGGCCCCCCAAAGGATCTTTGAAGAGTCCAGAGGGCCCTCTTTCCAGGTGAGCAGGCCCATGGCAGAGCAAGATCCTGGCTTTGCCTGGGAGGCCTCACGGCCACCTTGTTGTGAAGGAAAACCTTCGGCCACCTGCATGAACTGGAATCCGGCTGCTGTGGACCTCTGCGCTTTGTGTCTTTGAGCAAGTCGCTTGACCTCTCTGAGCCGCTGTTTCCTCTGTATAAAATAGCAATAGCACCACCTAGTGGTGATCTAGCTTACATGATGGCTGTGCGTGTGTGCATGGTAAGTCGCTTCAGTGGTGTCCAACTCTTTGTGACCCCTTGGACTGTAGCCTTCCAGACTCCTCTGTCCATAGGATTCTCCAGGCAAGAATACTGGAGTGGGTTGCCACACCCTCGTCCAGTATATGATGCCTAGAGCAGGTCATTAAAAAAACCAAACACTCCTTCCTCCTACCTTTTTAGAGATACCTTTATTTGGATGTAATTCACATCCCATGTAACTCACCTGCTGAAAGGACAATTCAGTGCTTTTTGTCATATTAATTTTAAAAATTGTAGTATAACATATATTGCACAAAATGTACCGTTTTCATCATTTTTAACTGGCCTTAATGACATTAGCACCTCCTGTTTATGACAGAATGATCTTCTATGATGTCGTTAACAATCATTATCTTCAGGGTCAAGTTTTCACTTTAAAACAAGCAATTAACGACTAAAAGAGAAGCATGTTTCATTTTTCCATATATTATCCGAATTCAGGAAGAGGTTTCATGTGTAAACAGAATTTGCACTTACGCGAACAAAAATAAGACATCATGAGGCTTTCTCTGTGACACTGTCCTGAACTGTCCACACAAGGACTTCCCTGGTGGCCCAGTGGTTAAGGCTCTGAGCTCCCAATGTGGGGGCCTGGGTTACATCGCTGGTCAGGGAGCTAAGATCCCACATTGCTGCCCCACGCAGCCGAAAACAAAAAGGCAAAACACAGCTGTCTACACAGATCAAAATGGCGAGATTGTAGGTGGTAACTCCAGCCCACTGTCCTCGTCACAGTCCCCCCTTGGTGCATGGACTCTGTGTGCACCCAGGGGTGCTAAGCACCAGAGGGCGTGGGCGACTCAACTTGCACCCGGCAAGGGTGATGCCCAGCATCTAGAAATTTACTCCCAAAACAAACTTGGGGAGCTGAGTCTGTTAGACTCTGTGGCCAGGTATTCTCAGAACGAACTGTTGTCTAGAACACAATGTTTATTAACTGATAAGTAATAAAAAACGTGCTGATTTGAAGTTGATGTGTATATTATGAAAGTGTGTGTGTGCTCAGTTGTGTCCGACTCCCTGTGACCCCCAGGCTCCTCTGTCCATGGGATTCTCCAGGGAAGAATACTGGAATGGGTTGCTGTTTCCTCCTCCAGGGGATCTTCCCGACCCAGAAATCGAACCTGGGTCTCCTGCAATGGCAGGCAGATTCTTCCCCGCTGTGCTATCTGAGAAGCCCATATATTATGAAAGCTCAATGGTAAATTTTTTTTTTTTTTTTTTGGCCGTCCTATACAGCTTGTGGAATCTTAGTTCCCTGACCAGAGAGTGAACTCGTGTCTCCTGCAATGGATGCATGGAGTCCTAACCCCTGGACCACCAGGAAGGTTCCTACAGCAACTCACCCTGGGTCATAGGCTCTGATACCTAGCTTATGCCCCAACTGATGATCGATTCGGGCCAATGCTCTCTTTCTGCTGACAGGTCTCCTCCTCCCACTTAGGAATTTTTCAAATCTTGGGTGTGGATCTCATTCAGGCATAAATCACTGTGTCTTCCCTGAAACTCTTCCCCAAGGGGCCAAGGAATACGGAACTGTCAGCAATCAAACTTCAGTCCTAAAGGAAATCAGCCCTGAATATTCATTGGAAGGACTGATGCTGAAGCGGAAACTCCAATACTTTGGCCACCTGATGCAAAGAACTGACTCATTTGAAAACCCTGATGCTGGGAAAGATTGAAGGTGGGAGGAGAAGGGGATGACAGAAGATGAGATGGTTGGAGGGCATCACCGACTTGATAGACAGTGAAGGACAGAGGAGCCTGGCGTGCTGCAGTCCACTGGGTCACAAAGAGTCGGACACGACTGAGTGACTGAAGGACAAAACTTTATACTCTTTTTCTTTGCAATTTTCAGAGTAATCCATGTTGCTCTGAGCCTTCTGCTTTGGGGATATCAGTGGAAGCTCATGTAAGATCCCCTTTTTATTAAAATCCTCAAAGTAAATTCCACCTCTGCCTGCTACAGACAGTAACGGAAACGCTGGGTATTTAAAGATGGGCTGGGGGTGACGCCCTGGGTGCACAGGGCTCCGGTGTCCTGGAGTAATTTAATACTGAATGAAATTCTGACACTGTGCCCTCAGCCCCTCCTCCCCGGTCCCAGAGCTGCACCTCACATCATGCTCAGAGCGCCAGCCATCAGATTCCCACTCACCTGCCTGCCATCCTTGCTAGAGCCTGGGGGCCCGATGCCCACGCCCCAGTTCAGGGAGGAACACCTGAGGTTGAGTGAGCTTCTGGATCTCATGCAACACCCACCCCCCTGGCTGCCACGTCCTTCTGGGCCCCATGTTTGGACCTCAGGACTCCCCCGAATTATGTCTTCGAATGGGTGGAGGGGTCCTAGTACCTCCCACTTGGTACCACGCAGGCAGTTTGTCCAGGCCTCTTCCCCACCCCTCGGTTGTCGAAGACTGAGGTGGGCTTTGTTTGAAGTCTTGGGCCCCCGTATCGGTTTCCTGGGGCTGCCGTAAAAGATAGACCACACAGCTCAGGGCTTAACACAATAGAATTCATTCTCTCACAGTTCTAGAGGCCAGAAAACCCAGATCGGGGTGCGCACAGGGTTGGTTCCTTTCGGAGTCTCCGACGGAGAATCAGACCTTTGCCTCGCTCGCAGTGTCTGGCGTCCAGGAATGCCGTCCCCCGGGGTTCCCCTGGACTGGTAGCCGTCTCGCTCCATTTCTGCCTCTGTCTTCACGTGGTTCTCTCCCTGGGTTCCGTGTCCACATTTCCTTCTTATTATTATTAAAAAACCAATCCTCGGGTTGAGGGCCACCCCCCCCCCCGAATCCAGTATGACCCCACCTTTAACTATAGCATTGGTAATATGCTGTTTCCAAATAAGGTCAGATTCTGAGGTTCCAGGTGGACTTGAGGGCCCCCCTCCCTTCCTGATCCCCACCTCACGACTCGGTGGCCCATCAGGGCTAAGGGCCCGGATGAAGTAGCTTCTCAGAGGGGCCATCCGAGTCCAGTGATGCCCGGGACCCAGGGCTGCAAACCGGAGGCCTGAGGGGGTGGGCTCTCCCCTGAGGAGGGAGAGGATAGAAAAGGGAGTGGTCAGAGGAGGGGGTTGGGGAGGGGGTTCAGGGTGGAGCAGGAGCCTAACAGGGGAGATGGAGAGTTTTGCATGTGGCTCCCGCTTGCTATGAGAGAGAGAGAGAGAGAGGAGAGGGAACTTGAGCGGTGCTTTGCACAGATCTGGAGCTGGGGTCCTGGGGAAAGCTGTGTCACCCTTAGCCCCACCCCCAGATCCTTTCAATCAGATCTGCCGGGGGTGTGGGTGAGCCGGAGGCCCATCCGGCAGCAGGGTCCCCCGGAGAGAGTGACCAGGGCAGGCTGCTCAGGCACGTGACCTTGAAATACCCTTCATAAAAATGAACACCCACCTCTGCATGACGGCGGATGGAGGGTGGGGGCCGGGGTGCGGGGCAATAACTCATGGAGTGTGGAGGGACTTGGGCAGGGGAGTTGCGGCTGAAATACTGTCCTGGGGACCTGCCTCGGACAGCCTGCTTCTCTCCAATTACCTTGCTGACTGTGGTGATAAATCCCATTCACCTAAGTCTGGGCCCCCGGCAGGCTGAGTATCAGGGCATCCACGCTGGACCTGCTCTGGGCATTCACAGCCCTGGCTGCTGCATGGGCACTCTGGGTCCTTCCCACACTCTGCAATCCCATCTGTCCCTTCATTTTTTTTTTAAATTTAAAAAATATTTATCGTTTATTTGGCTGCCCCGAGTCTCAGTTGCGGCACTTGGGATCTTTAGCTGTGGCGTGTGAACTCTTAATTGCAGCATGTGGGACCTAGTTCCCTGACCAGGGATCGAACCCAGGCTCCCTACATGGAGCGTGGAGTCTTAGCCACTGGGCCGCCAGGGAAGTCCTTTGGTAAACTCCTCATATGTTTCAAGGTTTCATTATTACAGAGACTCGGCCTCTTGTATGGATTCCCAATCACATGTTCGGAGATGCAGTCTAGGATGGAACTCCGGACTGTAGTCAGATGTCGGGGTTCAAGGTCCTCCTCCACCAGGAGCTGAATGTCCTGCGAGCAAGTTCCCTGACCTCTGTGACCACAGAAATCTCATCTGCAACATGGGAATCGGTGTTAAGATTTGTGAGCTGGGAGGCAGCTTAGCAGAGTAGAATAAATGTGAGTTCTGCGGTCAGACAGATCTGTGTATGCACCCACCTCTTAGCTGTGTGGCCCTGGGTACCTGGAGCGGCCTCTCTGAGCTTCATTCAGTTTCCTGTAACATGTGAGGGAAATCAAGGCAGATTCCAGGGCTGTCCTGGTGTGGCTGAAATTCAGCTTCTGTATGGTGCCGGATTAAATCTTAGAGACAGAATTCTGAGGGAAGTAGAAATAGCTTTATTGCTTTGCCAGGCAAAGGGGGCCACAGCGGGCTCATGCCCTCAAGGCTGCTTGTCCCGCTCTGGAGGGGGTAGTGAGGAGTCTTATATGTTCAGGGTGTGATCAGCTGGTGGACATGCTTCTGATTGGTTGGTGGTTATCAGGAGTCAGCATCATCAACCTTCTGCTTTCAGTGGTTTGGGGTCTACGTGCTTGTGGGCAGCATGCAAGTTCTCCCACCTGGTGGGGGTTTCAGTATCTGCAAAGCTGCTCAAGGATATGGCTCTGAATATTATCTGCAGTCCTTGAGGAGGAACTGAAGACTTTGACTTGACTTTGTTTAATGGCTGAAGTATTCTTATTTTGTCTTGCTTGACTGTTCTCCTTTCTATGTTTTCTTACTTCTCCGATTAAATTTATTCTTTAAGTAATGTTTTGCTACAGACAAAAGAGCAAGCAGAGGACTTGGGTGGAGTTCTGTTCTTGGAGGGCCTCTTGGGGTCCTGTTTGGTTATACTGGGGATTCAGACAATCATGTCTGTAGAGGACCTTGTCCAGAAATTGGCATATAATGGGTGTTCACTGAAACCTGGTTCTCTCTTAATGCTCTTTTCCTTCTAGTGTGCTAGGGGTCGGCACACTTTTTCTGGAAAGGGACAGAGACTAAATACTGTAAGCTCTGCGGGCCATATAGTCTCTTTCATAACTGTCCAACTCCGCCCCTGCAGTGTGCAGGCAGCCACAGACAGTGTGCAAACAAATGGCTGTGCTGTGTTCGCTCGATTCAACAGTGTGCACTTTGACAGTTGAATCTGTGATCGTTTTCTTACTTTTTGGCTGGGCTGGGCCCTCATTGCTGTGCACAGGCTCTCTCTCTCTAGTTGCGCTGCATGGACTTACTCCGAGGCGCGTGGAATCTTCCCGGACCAGGGATCAAACCTATGTCCCATGCATTGGTAAGTGGGTTCTTAACTGTTGGACCAGTGGGGAAATCTGAGTTTCCAATCATTTTCACATCACAAAATATTCTTTTGATTTTTTTAAAAAACAAATTTAAGATATAAAAACCTTTGTTACTTGTGGGTTGCACAGCAACACAACAGGCTGGATGTGGCCAGGCGGCTGTGGTTTGCAGACCCCTGTGTTAGACGGTGAGTGTCTCCAAAGGGTCCTTTATATAATCTGTGCTTCTCTCAAGGCTGGACCTGTGAAGCCCCCAGTGAGATGCAATTGTAGGAAATGGCTGTGAATAGGTATGTGATCAGGCACGCCTATTGCAGGTACTCGAGTCACATTTGGAAAGAACGAAGCCCCTTCCAGGGGAGTTGGCATCTTACCAGAGGAGGCGCAAGAAGTGGGAGCCGAGTGTGAGTACAAGAGACCCTTGGGAGTCTCTGTTGAATTCGGCTGTGCAGCCATTCCCAACTCAGCCAGCAGGGGGCGCAAGAGGACTGCTTTCCTCTGGGTGTCTGGGCGGCGGGAAGCGGTACCGCGGAGGCCTGCAGGAGATGGACCAGAGATGGACTGGATGACCTCCGAGCATCTTTTCTGCCTCGCGAATCTCAAGCTCTCTTTTTTTTTTTTTGCAGAGGGAGACATTTAAAGATGAGCTGCCTGGTACTGGCTGGCAGCAGCCCCCCTTCCCTGGAGATGGAATAAAAAGAAGGTCTTGTTGTGGGTGGCTGTGATCCTGGAGTCTCAGCGTGCTCCCTTTAGTATTCCTTTCGGTTAGAACGAATGAGCTTATAGAGGAGTTAATGGCAAAAGAAGAAGCCAGGGCTCTCTTTAATTAAAAGTAGGCTCATTAAGCACATGACATACACTAGGCAGAAGGAAAATGGTTAAGACTGAGCTGGGACTGGGCACCAAGGACCTACAAATGACACTCTCTTCGCCTTTAAAACCACAAAGAAAGCTTCGAGGTGAGACTGCATGACAGCCCCCAACGGCTGCCTGTGGTGTCCTCGTCGGTGGTGATTCCATCTGTGAAGCTGGGATGGAGAAACATCACAGATTGGTCCACGGTGGAGGGCAGGACCTCAGACTAGCAGCATCGCCTGGGAGCTTCTAAGAAATGCATACTCTCGGGCCTGGCCCCTGAATCATTCACTGGGGTTGGGGGTTGCAGTTGGCCTCTAACCAGCACTCCAGGTGGGTGTGATGCACGCCCCACCAGTGTGCGAGCCACTGGCGTCTTATAGCTGTTTTCAGCCTTGGCAGCACGTTGGAGTCAATCACCTGACTTTTCAAAGCCTTCAAGTGGGACCCCGGAGAAGGCAATGGCACCCCACTCCATTACTCTTGCCTGGAAAATCCCATGGACGGAGGAGCCTCGTAGGCTGCAGTCCATTCGGTCGCTGAGAGTTGGACAGGACTGAGTGACTTCACTTTCACGCACTGGAGAAGGAAATGGCAACCCACTCCAGTGTTCTTGCCAGGAGAATCCCAGGGACGGGGGAGCCTGGTGGGCTGCCGTCTCTGGGGTCGCAGAGTCAGACATGAAGCAACTTAGCAGCAGCAGCAGTAGGAGCAAGTGGGAACCACAGTCAAGACCCATGACATTAGGCCCCCTGGGGTTGAAACCAGCACTTGTGGGTTTTTTAAAAACAATTTTGTTGAAGTGTAAACTGATGCACAGGCTTCCCAGGTGGCGCTAGTGGTAAAGAACCCACCTCCCAGTGCAGGAGACATAAGACATGGGTTCGATCCCTGGGTAGGGAAGATTCCTGGGAGGAGAGCATGGCAACCCCCTCCAGTATTCTTGCCTGGAGAATCTCGTGGACAGAGGAGTCCAGTGAGCTGCAGTCCATGGGGTCACAAAGAGTCGGACACGACTGAGTGACTGAAGGACAAAACTTTATACTCTTTTTCTTTGCAATTTTCAGAGTAATCCATGTTGCTCTGAGCCTTCTGCTTTGGGGATATCAGTGGAAGCTCATGTAAGATCCCCTTTTTATTAAAATCCTCAAAGTAAATTCCACCTCTGCCTGCTACAGACAGTAACGGAAACGCTGGGTATTTAAAGATGGGCTGGGGGTGACGCCCTGGGTGCACAGGGCTCCGGTGTCCTGGAGTAATTTAATACTGAATGAAATTCTGACACTGTGCCCTCAGCCCCTCCTCCCCGGTCCCAGAGCTGCACCTCACATCATGCTCAGAGCGCCAGCCATCAGATTCCCACTCACCTGCCTGCCATCCTTGCTAGAGCCTGGGGGCCCGATGCCCACGCCCCAGTTCAGGGAGGAACACCTGAGGTTGAGTGAGCTTCTGGATCTCATGCAACACCCACCCCCCTGGCTGCCACGTCCTTCTGGGCCCCATGTTTGGACCTCAGGACTCCCCCGAATTATGTCTTCGAATGGGTGGAGGGGTCCTAGTACCTCCCACTTGGTACCACGCAGGCAGTTTGTCCAGGCCTCTTCCCCACCCCTCGGTTGTCGAAGACTGAGGTGGGCTTTGTTTGAAGTCTTGGGCCCCCGTATCGGTTTCCTGGGGCTGCCGTAAAAGATAGACCACACAGCTCAGGGCTTAACACAATAGAATTCATTCTCTCACAGTTCTAGAGGCCAGAAAACCCAGATCGGGGTGCGCACAGGGTTGGTTCCTTTCGGAGTCTCCGACGGAGAATCAGACCTTTGCCTCGCTCGCAGTGTCTGGCGTCCAGGAATGCCGTCCCCCGGGGTTCCCCTGGACTGGTAGCCGTCTCGCTCCATTTCTGCCTCTGTCTTCACGTGGTTCTCTCCCTGGGTTCCGTGTCCACATTTCCTTCTTATTATTATTAAAAAACCAATCCTCGGGTTGAGGGCCACCCCCCCCCCCGAATCCAGTATGACCCCACCTTTAACTATAGCATTGGTAATATGCTGTTTCCAAATAAGGTCAGATTCTGAGGTTCCAGGTGGACTTGAGGGCCCCCCTCCCTTCCTGATCCCCACCTCACGACTCGGTGGCCCATCAGGGCTAAGGGCCCGGATGAAGTAGCTTCTCAGAGGGGCCATCCGAGTCCAGTGATGCCCGGGACCCAGGGCTGCAAACCGGAGGCCTGAGGGGGTGGGCTCTCCCCTGAGGAGGGAGAGGATAGAAAAGGGAGTGGTCAGAGGAGGGGGTTGGGGAGGGGGTTCAGGGTGGAGCAGGAGCCTAACAGGGGAGATGGAGAGTTTTGCATGTGGCTCCCGCTTGCTATGAGAGAGAGAGAGAGAGAGGAGAGGGAACTTGAGCGGTGCTTTGCACAGATCTGGAGCTGGGGTCCTGGGGAAAGCTGTGTCACCCTTAGCCCCACCCCCAGATCCTTTCAATCAGATCTGCCGGGGGTGTGGGTGAGCCGGAGGCCCATCCGGCAGCAGGGTCCCCCGGAGAGAGTGACCAGGGCAGGCTGCTCAGGCACGTGACCTTGAAATACCCTTCATAAAAATGAACACCCACCTCTGCATGACGGCGGATGGAGGGTGGGGGCCGGGGTGCGGGGCAATAACTCATGGAGTGTGGAGGGACTTGGGCAGGGGAGTTGCGGCTGAAATACTGTCCTGGGGACCTGCCTCGGACAGCCTGCTTCTCTCCAATTACCTTGCTGACTGTGGTGATAAATCCCATTCACCTAAGTCTGGGCCCCCGGCAGGCTGAGTATCAGGGCATCCACGCTGGACCTGCTCTGGGCATTCACAGCCCTGGCTGCTGCATGGGCACTCTGGGTCCTTCCCACACTCTGCAATCCCATCTGTCCCTTCATTTTTTTTTTAAATTTAAAAAATATTTATCGTTTATTTGGCTGCCCCGAGTCTCAGTTGCGGCACTTGGGATCTTTAGCTGTGGCGTGTGAACTCTTAATTGCAGCATGTGGGACCTAGTTCCCTGACCAGGGATCGAACCCAGGCTCCCTACATGGAGCGTGGAGTCTTAGCCACTGGGCCGCCAGGGAAGTCCTTTGGTAAACTCCTCATATGTTTCAAGGTTTCATTATTACAGAGACTCGGCCTCTTGTATGGATTCCCAATCACATGTTCGGAGATGCAGTCTAGGATGGAACTCCGGACTGTAGTCAGATGTCGGGGTTCAAGGTCCTCCTCCACCAGGAGCTGAATGTCCTGCGAGCAAGTTCCCTGACCTCTGTGACCACAGAAATCTCATCTGCAACATGGGAATCGGTGTTAAATGTCACCCTTAGCCCCACCCCCAGATCCTTTCAATCAGATCTGCCGGGGGTGTGGGTGAGCCGGAGGCCCATCCGGCAGCAGGGTCCCCCGGAGAGAGTGACCAGGGCAGGCTGCTCAGGCACGTGACCTTGAAATACCCTTCATAAAAATGAACACCCACCTCTGCATGACGGCGGATGGAGGGTGGGGGCCGGGGTGCGGGGCAATAACTCATGGAGTGTGGAGGGACTTGGGCAGGGGAGTTGCGGCTGAAATACTGTCCTGGGGACCTGCCTCGGACAGCCTGCTTCTCTCCAATTACCTTGCTGACTGTGGTGATAAATCCCGTTCACCTAAGTCTGGGCCCCCGGCAGGCTGAGTATCAGGGCATCCACGCTGGACCTGCTCTGGGCATTCACAGCCCTGGCTGCTGCATGGGCACTCTGGGTCCTTCCCACACTCTGCAATCCCATCTGTCCCTTCATTTTTTTTTTAAATTTAAAAAATATTTATCGTTTATTTGGCTGCCCCGAGTCTCAGTTGCGGCACTTGGGATCTTTAGCTGTGGCGTGTGAACTCTTAATTGCAGCATGTGGGACCTAGTTCCCTGACCAGGGATCGAACCCAGGCTCCCTACATGGAGCGTGGAGTCTTAGCCACTGGGCCGCCAGGGAAGTCCTTTGGTAAACTCCTCATATGTTTCAAGGTTTCATTATTACAGAGACTCGGCCTCTTGTATGGATTCCCAATCACATGTTCGGAGATGCAGTCTAGGATGGAACTCCGGACTGTAGTCAGATGTCGGGGTTCAAGGTCCTCCTCCACCAGGAGCTGAATGTCCTGCGAGCAAGTTCCCTGACCTCTGTGACCACAGAAATCTCATCTGCAACATGGGAATCGGTGTTAAGATTTGTGAGCTGGGAGGCAGCTTAGCAGAGTAGAATAAATGTGAGTTCTGCGGTCAGACAGATCTGTGTATGCACCCACCTCTTAGCTGTGTGGCCCTGGGTACCTGGAGCGGCCTCTCTGAGCTTCATTCAGTTTCCTGTAACATGTGAGGGAAATCAAGGCAGATTCCAGGGCTGTCCTGGTGTGGCTGAAATTCAGCTTCTGTATGGTGCCGGATTAAATCTTAGAGACAGAATTCTGAGGGAAGTAGAAATAGCTTTATTGCTTTGCCAGGCAAAGGGGGCCACAGCGGGCTCATGCCCTCAAGGCTGCTTGTCCCGCTCTGGAGGGGGTAGTGAGGAGTCTTATATGTTCAGGGTGTGATCAGCTGGTGGACATGCTTCTGATTGGTTGGTGGTTATCAGGAGTCAGCATCATCAACCTTCTGCTTTCAGTGGTTTGGGGTCTACGTGCTTGTGGGCAGCATGCAAGTTCTCCCACCTGGTGGGGGTTTCAGTATCTGCAAAGCTGCTCAAGGATATGGCTCTGAATATTATCTGCAGTCCTTGAGGAGGAACTGAAGACTTTGACTTGACTTTGTTTAATGGCTGAAGTATTCTTATTTTGTCTTGCTTGACGGTTCTCCTTTCTATGTTTTCTTACTTCTCCGATTAAATTTATTCTTTAAGTAATGTTTTGCTACAGACAAAAGAGCAAGCAGAGGACTTGGGTGGAGTTCTGTTCTTGGAGGGCCTCTTGGGGTCCTGCTTGGTTATACTGGGGATTCAGACAATCATGTCTGTAGAGGACCTTGTCCAGAAATTGGCATATAATGGGTGTTCACCGAAACCTGGTTCTCTCTTAATGCTCTTTTCCTTCTAGTGTGCTAGGGGTCGGCACACTTTTTCTGGAAAGGGACAGAGACTAAATACTGTAAGCTCTGCGGGCCATATAGTCTCTTTCATAACTGTCCAACTCCGCCCCTGCAGTGTGCAGGCAGCCACAGACAGTGTGCAAACAAATGGCTGTGCTGTGTTCGCTCGATTCAACAGTGTGCACTTTGACAGTTGAATCTGTGATCGTTTTCTTACTTTATTTTTGGCTGGGCTGGGCCCTCATTGCTGTGCACAGGCTCTCTCTCTCTAGTTGCGCTGCATGGACTTACTCCGAGGCGCGTGGAATCTTCCCGGACCAGGGATCAAACCTATGTCCCATGCATTGGTAAGTGGGTTCTTAACTGTTGGACCAGTGGGGAAATCTGAGTTTCCAATCATTTTCACATCACAAAATATTCTTTTGATTTTTTTAAAAAACAAATTTAAGATATAAAAACCTTTGTTACTTGTGGGTTGCACAGCAACACAACAGGCTGGATGTGGCCAGGCGGCTGTGGTTTGCAGACCCCTGTGTTAGACGGTGAGTGTCTCCAAAGGGTCCTTTATATAATCTGTGCTTCTCTCAAGGCTGGACCTGTGAAGCCCCCAGTGAGATGCAATTGTAGGAAATGGCTGTGAATAGGTATGTGATCAGGCACGCCTATTGCAGGTACTCGAGTCACATTTGGAAAGAACGAAGCCCCTTCCAGGGGAGTTGGCATCTTACCAGAGGAGGCGCAAGAAGTGGGAGCCGAGTGTGAGTACAAGAGACCCTTGGGAGTCTCTGTTGAATTCGGCTGTGCAGCCATTCCCAACTCAGCCAGCAGGGGGCGCAAGAGGACTGCTTTCCTCTGGGTGTCTGGGCGGCGGGAAGCGGTACCGCGGAGGCCTGCAGGAGATGGACCAGAGATGGACTGGATGACCTCCGAGCATCTTTTCTGCCTCGCGAATCTCAAGCTCTCTTTTTTTTTTTTTGCAGAGGGAGACATTTAAAGATGAGCTGCCTGGTACTGGCTGGCAGCAGCCCCCCTTCCCTGGAGATGGAATAAAAAGAAGGTCTTGTTGTGGGTGGCTGTGATCCTGGAGTCTCAGCGTGCTCCCTTTAGTATTCCTTTCGGTTAGAACGAATGAGCTTATAGAGGAGTTAATGGCAAAAGAAGAAGCCAGGGCTCTCTTTAATTAAAAGTGGGCTCATTAAGCACATGACATACACTAGGCAGAAGGAAAATGGTTAAGACTGAGCTGGGACTGGGCACCAAGGACCTACAAATGACACTCTCTTCGCCTTTAAAACCACAAAGAAAGCTTCGAGGTGAGACTGCATGACAGCCCCCAACGGCTGCCTGTGGTGTCCTCGTCGGTGGTGATTCCATCTGTGAAGCTGGGATGGAGAAACATCACAGATTGGTCCACGGTGGAGGGCAGGACCTCAGACTAGCAGCATCGCCTGGGAGCTTCTAAGAAATGCATACTCTCGGGCCTGACCCCTGAATCATTCACTGGGGTTGGGGGTTGCAGTTGGCCTCTAACCAGCACTCCAGGTGGGTGTGATGCACGCCCCACCAGTGTGCGAGCCACTGGCGTCTTATAGCTGTTTTCAGCCTTGGCAGCACGTTGGAGTCAATCACCTGACTTTTCAAAGCCTTCAAGTGGGACCCCGGAGAAGGCAATGGCACCCCACTCCATTACTCTTGCCTGGAAAATCCCATGGACGGAGGAGCCTCGTAGGCTGCAGTCCATTCGGTCGCTGAGAGTTGGACAGGACTGAGTGACTTCACTTTCACGCACTGGAGAAGGAAATGGCAACCCACTCCAGTGTTCTTGCCAGGAGAATCCCAGGGACGGGGGAGCCTGGTGGGCTGCCGTCTCTGGGGTCGCAGAGTCAGACATGAAGCAACTTAGCAGCAGCAGCAGTAGGAGCAAGTGGGAACCACAGTCAAGACCCATGACATTAGGCCCCCTGGGGTTGAAACCAGCACTTGTGGGTTTTTTAAAAACAATTTTGTTGAAGTGTAAACTGATGCACAGGCTTCCCAGGTGGCGCTAGTGGTAAAGAACCCACCTCCCAGTGCAGGAGACATAAGACATGGGTTCGATCCCTGGGTAGGGAAGATTCCTGGGAGGAGAGCATGGCAACCCCCTCCAGTATTCTTGCCTGGAGAATCTCGTGGACAGAGGAGTCCAGGAGCTGCAGTCCATGGGGTCACAAAGAGTCGGACACGACTGAGCAACTAAATGGCAAACAGCGACAGCAGGGCATTACCAGTGCCTCACACGTGCCCACGTGCCTCAGCCCTGAGCGAGAGCTGAGGAAGAGAGCATCCAAGAGGTTTACTTACTGGACTTCCTATCTCAGTCTTGCTAGGGCCAGACTGGGGTGACCTTTCTCTGCTTTGTCTTAACCTGGGTCAGCCCTGATGTCTGTTTAAATTTAAAGGTCCCCTTGACCTTTAGGAATCTATTATGATACCAAAAAGATAAATAAGTAAAAATTGCCAGCATGTTAAGGCTTCCCTGGTGGCTCAGTTGGTAAAGAATCCGCCTGCAATGCGGGAGACCTGGGTTCGATTGCTGGGTCAGGAAAATCCCCTGGAGAAGGGAATGGCTACCCACTCCAGTATTCTGGGGCTTCCCTTGTGCCTCAGCTGGTAAAGAATCTGCTTGCAATGTGGGAGACTTGGGTTTGATCCCTGGGTCAGGAAAATCCCCTGGAGAGGGGAGAGGCTACCCACTCCAGTATTCTGGCTTGCAGAATTCCATGGACTACAGTCCGAGGGATTGCAGAGTCGGACACAACTGAGCAACTTTCACTTTCGTGTAAGACATATGTGCTCTGTGTGTGTGTGTTTAGTCATGTCTGACTCTCTGCAACCCCATGGACTGCTGCCCACCAGGCTCCTCTGTCCATAGGATTTTTCCAGGCAAGAACACTGGATGTGGGATTTTCCCGGCCTGGGAATCGAACCCGAGTCCCCTGCGTCTCCTGCACTGTCAAGCAGATTCTTTATACCACTGAGCCACCTGGGAAACCAGGATATGTGCACAAAGATATTTACTGGTGCATTGTTTGCCTGAAAAAAAATTGGAAACATAACTTTTCCAATAATTGAATAATAGAATAAATTACGGCACATTCAATATTATGGAACATCACAAACCGTTGAAAAGAAGTAGGTGTATGTGCACTGATCTGGAGAGAGAGGTACCATATATTATTAAGTGAAAAAGCAAACTGCTGATTTGTGTCTGTGACATTTTTTTTTTGAGGACCCCTGCCGGGGGCTAACGGTCAGAAATGAAGTGTCCGAGGAGACACACGTCAGAACAAGAGACTTTACTGGGAAGGGGCACCTGGGCGGAGGGCAGGAGGGTAAGGAAACCCAGAGCTGCTCTGCCTCATGGCTCGCAGACTCAGGGTTTATGGAGATGACATTAGTTTCCGGGTCACCTCTGGCCAATCGCCTTGCTTGGCCCGTAGTCTGACCCAGGGTCCTTCCTGGTGGCGCATCTCTCAGCCAAGATCGGTTCCGGCGAGAAGGCCTTTGGGAGGTTGGTTGTCTCCTCCCTCTTGGACCCTCTTGACTTCTCCTGGTTAGTTTTTGGCTGCAACACCACGTTCTCTATTGAGACAACTCAGACAAGTGGGCCTGGCCAAAGCAGATGGTTTCAATCAACAGTTCCTTAGTACTACCGTTATTAATATATGTGTGCTCACGTGTGTGTGTCTGCATAAAGGAAGAACCAAGCATGAAGCCATATTCCAGGCTCTTGCGTTGCTTTCTCTGTGGGATTAGAGATCGGGAGGAACTCATTCATTCATCATCTCACTCATTTCTGTGCTCATTCGTGTTTTCAGATGATATTGGTTCAGGGTCTGCTGTGTGTCGGGCACGGCAGCCGTGGGGATACAGCCGTGAACACAGCAGACCAGATCGCTGCTTCCCGCAGCTGGGCCGGCCGCATGTCCTGTGCGGGCGGTGCACCACCCGGCTTCAGTGCTGCGGTTCTGTCCTCGCAGGAACGAGGCCCTGAGCTCGGTAGACTGAGTGGTCACCCTCCGGAGCACGCATTTTGCATTTATTAACATTTACTTATTTTATTTTTGGCAGGGCTGGGCCTTTGTTGCTGTGCACAGGCTTTTCCTAGTTGCCGTGAGTGGGGGTTCCCCTCTAGTTGTGGGGTACAGGTTTCTCTTGTCATGAAGCCTGGGCTCTAGAGCGCAGGCTCAGTCCTGGCTCATGGCTTAGCTGCTCTGTGGCATGCAGGATCTTCCCGGACTAGGGATCCTGGGTGTCCCCTGCATTGGCAGGTGGATTCTTGTTTTTTTACGGAGCACGCATTTTGCATTTATTAACATTTACTTATTTTATTTTTGGCAGGGCTGGGCCTTTGTTGCTGTGCACAGGCTTTTCCTAGTTGCCGTGAGTGGGGGTTCCCCTCTAGTTGTGGGGTACAGGTTTCTCTTGTCATGAAGCCTGGGCTCTAGAGCGCAGGCTCAGTCCTGGCTCATGGCTTAGCTGCTCTGTGGCATGCGGGATCTTCCCGGACTAGGGATCCTGGGTGTCCCCTGCATTGGCAGGCGGATTCTTGTTTTTTTCTTTTTTTTTTTTTTTTAAGCTTTCTATTTGTATTCACAATGTTGTGATAGTTTCAGAAGGAGAGCAAAGAGACTCAGCCATCCGTAAACATGTATCCAATGTCTCCCAAACTCCCCTCCCATCCAGGCTGCCCCATAGCGTTGAGCAGAGTTCTCTGTGCTATACAGTAGGTCCTTGTTCGTTATCCACTTTATTTTTTAAAAGCCTTTTTTTTGTAGCCTTCAAGTTAAATTTTATAAAAACAAAATCTTATTAAACACCAGGATAAAGAGTCAATGGAAAAAAGAAAGCTAAAAAAGGCTTATCTTGTACATTTCTCAAGAGTTGAATCTTGCAAAACGTAAGGTTCCAATGTGGGTGTGCACTTGCTCATGAGATGGTGGTTCCGTTGTCGTTTGGTTGCTAAGCTGTTGTTTTATCCCTTTGCAACCCTGTGCACTGTAGCCCACTAGGCTCCTCTCTCCATGGGATTTCCCAGGCAAGAATAGTGGAATGGGTTGCCATTTCCTTCTCCAAAAAGCTTTTTTTTTTTTTTAAAGACTTTATTAAATTTGTTAGCATAGTCCTTTGTTTTATGTTTTTTGCATTTTTGGCCCTGAGGTATATGGGAGCCTGGCTCCCTGACCAGGGATTGAACCAGCACCCCCTGCATTGGAAGGGAAGTGAAAGCGGCTTAGTCATGTCTGACACTTTGTGACCCTGTGGACTATACAGTCCAAGGAATTCTGTGGGCCAGAATACTGGAGTGGGTATCCATTCCCTTCTTCAGGGGATCTTCCCAACCCAAGGATTGAACCCAGGTCTCCCGCACTGCAGGCAGATTCTTTACCAGCTGAGCCACAAGGGAAGCCCAGAATTGGAAGGTGAATTCTAACCCCCAGACCACTATGGAAGGCCCTGGTTATCCATCTTAAATACAGCAGTGTGTCCACGTGGCAAGCGGATTCTTAACCACAGGACTGCCAGGGAAGTCCTGGAGTGTGCATGTGAGCTTGGGGAAGACAGATGAAGGGATATTACAGAATGATAGATATTTGGTGATAAAAAGACCTGTCTTGGAGGTCCTCCAACTTGCATGCAGTGAGAATTATCCTCCTGCCCAGGCCCTGGGGTCCCCCTTTACGTTCTGCCCAGCTGTCAGGGGTAGAAGGATGCTCTGAGCACCTCAGCCGCCCCAGAGGGTTGTGGGCCAGCTCTCCATTTTGCTGAGCTGGCAGTGGGACCTCGTTTGTTAATTAAGAGTAGATGGTGAGCTGTCCTCGTATTTTAATTAACCTAATGGCCTTCCCAGCCCGACTTGGGTTCAGCTGTAGAGATCATTGCAACTTTTAATGAAATAATGTGAAGAGCCATTAGGGAGGCACTTCCTGTCACTTGGCAGATGACCGGCTGGCAGTTGAGCCCAGAGAACACTTGGGTTTTAGTTTAAAGGCACGGTGCTTAATCTTTTAGTCATGCTTGAGGGCTTGATGGCCTTTTCGGCCCCAAACCAATTTGCTTGGGGAGAAGACGTCTCACAAGCTCGGAGGCTGGAGCAGACGCTCTTAGTGTTGTGCCCACATTCCTTCGGTGCCAGGGCATCCGATCTTTGAGTGCCTCTGACACCTGGGATGCTGCCTGGGGCTTCCCTCGCTGGCCTGTACTTGGCTGGATGAGCCGGGGTGGGTATCTTACGAGTTAGATCATGTTGAAGTCCCAGCCCCATACCCGTGGCTGTGACCTTGTTAGGAAGCAGGGACTCTGCAGGTGATCAAGTTAAGATGAGGTCATTAGGGTGGGCCCTCATCCGATATATGATTTTTATTGATTGATGTCTGGCAGCGCTGAGTCTTCTTTGCTGCATGGGACTTGCTGTTGCAGTGGCCTCTCTTGCTGCGGAACACAGGCTCTTGGGCACGTGGGCTTCAGTAGTCGTGGCTCACGGGCTTAGTTGCTCTGAGGCATGTGGGATCTTCCTGGACCAGGGATCGAACCCATGTTCCCTGTCCTGGCAGGCGGATTCTTCACTACTGGACCGTGAGGGAAGTCCCCAGGGTCTGCGTCTGAGATGGGGCCTGGCAGGTCCTGACTGCTGGCATGGGCATGTGAACATGAGTGTGCACGCACACGTGTACGTGCATGTGCGTGTGTGCGTGTGTGTGCCTATGAATATGCGTGCGTGCGTGTGCACACTGTACTCTAAAGGCCTCAGCTCACAGTTTCCACTCTGCAGGCAAAGTAACTTCCTGTCTGAGTTGAGCCCTCAGCCCCTGGCCCCGTGGACCAGCCATCACGTTCGTCTGCAGGGTCCTTGCCTTCTCCTCCCCGCTGGGTTGGGTTGTAAACCCAGACCCGATGGGGTCACAGCTGAGCGCCACCACCTTTCCGAGCTGAGAGGATGCTCTCGCCCTGCGGTCTGGCTCGTGCAGGTCAAGATGGCCCCATCTTTCAGGTTCAGCTCTGGCTCGGCCACTGGAGAGGTCAACCTCAACTGCTCCACCACTGCGCAGAGAGGCCAGCCGCCCTCTGAAGGGATTCCCCCACTTCTGAACTCCTTCCAGGAGTGGGAGCAAACCCAACACATGCCCTGTGACCCCTGGTGGATGTCTTCCTTCAGGATGGAGCTGCGGGCGGCTGGCCTCGGGTCAGTGTGCTCCCAGAAGGATCCCTCCACGGACCAATCCTTCACGGACCACTGCATGGCCCCCTGTCTCTCTCCTGTGACACATTCCTGGCATTCCTGGGATGGCAGGAGCGCCTCGGGGACTGGCGTTCCTGGTGTGATCACGGGCCCTGGGGCACCCTGGAGCAGGAAGAAAGACCTTCTCCCTGGTATACAGGGCTTGACTCAGGGCCATGTGAATTTGAGAATTACATCAGGCATACACATGTTTATGCATATGTAAAACACGCAAATTGATGAAAACACTCTGACAGCCCGGGAAATACTGCGTGCTAAGTCGCTTGAGTCGTGTCAAACTCTTTGCGACCCCATGTTCTGCAGCCCGCCAGGCTCCTCTCTCCATGGGAGTCTCCAAGCAAGAATATTGGAGCGGCTGCCCTTTCCTCCTCCAGGGGATCTTCCCCATCCAGGGATGGAAGCAGCGTCTCTTATGTCTCCTGCGTTGGCAGGTGGGTTCTTTACTACTAGCGCCACCATGGGGTTGGCCAAAGAGTTCGTTCAGGCTTTTCTGCAAGATCTTACAAACTTTTTGGCCAACCCGGTATTTGGAGTGATCCGTTAAATGTTTCCTTTCTCCTTGTCCCTCGATGATAATTTCTTTCTCAGACTATTATATAAATACGAATATAGATCTAGGCACGGATAGATATAAACAGATGTATATATAGATAGATAGCTATGGCTCAGATGTGGGCACCTCTCTATATATGTAGATACAGATTTGGATCAAGACACAGACATAAAGGTATAGACGTATCTATAGGTATAAATAGATACGGCGAGTGTATTTTTGAATGCCATTGTGCTGTCTGGGTGGTTTCGTGACTTTCTCTTACCCCTCGACGATTGTCTAGAAAGTTTTCCAGACCGAGAACATGTATACCCACCTCACTCTTTTCAGCCAAGTCGTCCCCGCTTCTCCCCCAGACAATGCTGCCACAAACACATTTTAACAAACTCTTAGATCTTTATGTAGGAGGGATTCCTGGAGGGAGAATTCTTGAGTTCAAAGGGAAGCACGTTTCAGATTTGGGGGGCTGCTTTCCCCAACTGCCCTCCAAAAAGGTTGAACCAATTTCTGCTCCCAGAGTAATTGGATTTGAATATGAAAAAGGACGCCGACCTCCTTTTGTACTTAAGCTGGTGAAGTGGGCCAGATGCGTGACTTGTAAATAGGTTAGGAGTAAGCAGGTCTGAACCGGCTTCCACTCAGCGATGCTTCGTTGTTTCTTTCTTAGTGCCTGTATTTGAAAGTAAAACCAAACTGTATTACTTTCATGTGCTTTATATTTTAATATTTCCCTGATAGCTACAAGACTTGCCTTTCTACCATGGCCATCTTGGAATCAGGGGTTTTTTCCTATATCAATCACAGGTGATCATAATGGAAGATGGGTCAAATCTTTACATACTGATAATTCACAGTCAAGATATTTGGGCTTTTGATTTTGTTTTACCTGTAGGTTCAGCCCCCATAGAAATGATCAACAGTTGACACTTATGCCTGGAGTTGTGAAAATGCGATGTGACCTTGAACTTTGGGGTGTACATTGTACAAGTCCATTTCCTTCCTCACTTTCATTCCTCCCAGGTTTTCCTAATGGAGAAAAATGGTGCCTGTTTTGGGTGGGGGTACCTGGACGTGAGAGGGTGTCTCTTTGGCTGTCTCCTGGCTTCTGTCCTGCGCTGTGATACTTGCAGATGACAGAACTGGTTGTTCTAAGTTGCGTGTGTGTGCCCACCCTCAGAAGAGATGTCTAGGGCTCCTCAGAAATGGGTCAGACTTGGAGATGTTTAGGGGTGGATGGGAGAAGTCCTGACTCCAAGCACGACGTTGTTTCAGAGATTGTCTATTTATTATTATTATTTCTGGAGGATGGTAGACTTGCAGGAAATTCTGCCAGAGGAGCTCAGAGGAGAAAGATGAGGTGCAGAACAGAACAGACAAGTCCTGTGCTGAGGACTCGTGTTGTAAGGATTCAGGGGGCTTCTGTTAGGCATGCAGACTCGAGAGCCCTGCCTGGAGAGGTGGCCTCTGTCATCTAGGATGGGGCCTCGGAATCGGAAACTTATCTGGCTTTGGGCGTTGCATTGGCCAAAGGCGTTAGCCAACATGGCTTGAGCGAAGGTTTGCACTGTGTTTGCTCTCTTGCACTTCCAGCCTAGCTGTGAGAAACATGCCTTGGGTCACTGCTGGTCCCCGAGGAAGGAAGGACATGGAGCAGTCACCTTAGGCCCTGGGGTCCTTGCAGGCCTGCACCGAGAAGCAGAGCTGCTCCAGCGGAGTATGTGACTCATCACTTACTATTGTGTGCCTCTTGGGATGGTTTGTTATGCAGCCATAGCTGAGGATATCAAGTTTTTCTTTTTCTTTCTTTTTCTGTGTGCGTTTCACCTATGTTTTTCCCCACTATCACAATTACTAAGAAAGATGTGATGTGTGGGACTTCCCTGCTAGTCCAGTGGTTAAGAATCTGCCCTGCAATGCAAGGGATGCAGGTTTGACCTCTGGTTGGAAACTAAGATCCAACATGTTGTGGAGAAACTAAGCCCATGAGCTGAAACTATTGAGCCTATGAGCCTCAACTAGAGAGTCTGTGCACTGCAGTGAAATATCCAGTATGATGCAGTAAGATCCTGCGTGCTGCAGCTAAGACCGACACAGACAAATGAACAAATATTTAAACAGAAATTGAACTGATTCTTAAAAAAAAGATACGTACTTCTCCAAAATCTTCAACAGGCTGTGTATTTAGAGTGGGCAGCTATCATATTTATCTCGCTCCCATCACTTAAAATTCTACCTGGCACATGGCAGGACCTCATAAAGCACTTATTGAATAATGAAAGATGAATGAATGAGTGAAAGGAAGCAAGGATAAATGCGCTTAGGTTGCCCCAGTTCCTTGGCTGCCCTTGGATCCTTCCAGTTACATTTCCTTTCTTTCTTTTTGAAAGATTACTCTAATTTTAGTAGGAGTTAATTTTTATGATCTGTCCGAATCAAGCATGTAATAAAAAAACCCAAAACCCCAAAGCTTAATGAATATATCCCAGTTCAGTGCTCAGTTGACTAAGCTCTCCTCCTTCACCTTTGATTTATTTCCTGTTGTAACAGTCCTGGGATGCAAGATTTCTTTCCCTTCCTTGGGAGGACTTGAGGACCAGATGTGCGCATGACATGTGGCCTGTCTACCAGCAGGGGGCGTGAAGGAGCCATGTCTGTTATCTCCAGCTTGTGGTCCAGGGTCTTCCTGCAGCTGCCTCCCTTCTCAGTGGGTCCTGGCCCTTGCTGACCTGATGCTGGGGCCTCATCTCTGAGAATCTGTGTGAAGTGTTCGAGTCTGGTCCTCTCTCCAAGAATATGCCTTCGTTCCCTGGGGTGCAGGAAGAATAAAGTTCTTTTTTTTTATGGTCAGGAAAACGTTAATGAAAAATGAACCATCAGTGAAATTAATTTCAACGATTTATGCATTCCCCATGACTAACAAGCCTGCACCTGTTCATTTGACATCCTTTATCTGATTCTCCCCCCGCCCCCTTTCCCATCTTCTTAAAATTTTCATCTTTTCCTGAAGGCATCTGGAGGGTGCGTCGAGCAGTTAAATACACATATGACGGAATAGGGACATGGCTTGTTAATTAAAAGGGTGCTCTGCTACTTCAGTTTGGAAGAGAGAACCAGGCGGAGCAGAGTTACCATCCAGGAAGCACTGGTGGGGTTTTTATGCGCTATGTAAAAGGCCCTGGTTTAACGGGACGGAAGGCACGTTCATTAGCTTCTCTGGGAGCTCCTCTGCCTCCGGCCTGGTCCGCAGGAGTCATCCTCTCTTCCATCCTCCCCTTCCTTGGCATCACGACGAGCAGAGGGAATCACCTATCTCCCCGGTTCCGCTTCCACATTCGTCCAACTGTCCTCAGCTCCAGCATTCATTTATTCATGCCACCGATCCCAAATCCTGCCATTATTTCCTTGCGGCTTGGATGGACGGAGACCCGATGGGCCCTTTCTGATTGGCAGCTCTCAGAGGAGAGGAGCTTGCAGTTTGTGAAAAGCCCTCAAGAAATCCCAAATCGTGACAACTGGGGCTTCTTCGGGCATGGCCCCCAGTTGCTGTCCACCCTCGTGTCTGCCCCCTTCATTCTTGGTTACCTCCTTTCAGCACCATGCAAGTGTGTCTATAATAGCTCTGAGAATGTCCTGGAGTCATTCTCATCCTTTAGCCTTTTGTGAGCTTTGCCTGAGGCATATGACTCATCTTCCTTTTTAAAAACTTTGCATTAAAAAAATGTAAAAAATAATTGAGGCGTAACATCCATGCAGTGTGTACGAAATGTATGCATCTTAGTGTGTAGCCTGCTGAGTGTTTATATATGTGTACACCTGTGTAGGGGCTTCCCGGGTAGCCCTGGTGGTAAAGAACTGGCCTGCATGCATCCTGTGTAATCACAGCCCCAGTCAGAATGGGGAGTGTCCAGTCACTCCGCCTTTTTGCAAGCCCTTGGCATCATTAATCTTTCTCTTTTTAAAGAGTATTGTATTAAAAACTTGCCTGCACCAGGTCTTAGTTGCAGCGTGCAACCTCTTAGTTCCCTGACCTGGGATCAAACCTGGGGCCCCCTGCCTTGGGAGTGCAGAGTCTTAGCCACTGGACCACCAGGGAAGTCTGTTGTGTGTGTGTGTGTGTGTGTGTGTGTGTTTAAATTCCAGCCATTCTGCAGGGGGTGTAGTGGTTATCCATCTCCCCCTCCCCCGTTTTGTTTATTTATTTATTTTAAAATTTATTTATTTGTTTTTGGCTGTGCTGGGTCTTCCTTGCTGCTTTTCTCCAGTTGTGGCGAGCGGGGCGGCTCTCTCCTGTGGTGTGAGGGCTCCTCATTGCCGTGGCTTCTCTTGTTCCCGACGTGGGCTCTAGGCGTGCAGACCTCTGTAGTTGTGGTGCACGGACTCAGTTGCTCTGTGGTGTGTGGGAACCTCCCAGACCGGGGATTGGCCGGCGGACTCTCATCCACTGTACCACTAGGGAAGTCCCAGGCTCCTAACACTTTAACACAAAATCAGCCTTTGGACATGGTGGGATGTGAAACCCAGCCCCGTGCTCACTACGAGGTTTGTGAAAAGAAGGCTGGTAGGAAGGCACGCAGGAAAGTGAGAAAGATCCTTGGAGAGTCTCCCCCCTCTTTTTTTCTTTATTTTTTGGAAATGTGTTCACAGGGGAATCTATAACTGGGAGAGGAAGTCTGATAGTTCTTTATCAGATGGTTTTGCTCTATAAACATTCATCCTGCATAATCACTGCCCATCTACCCCCCTGCCCCCAATCCAGACATGCTCTCGGCCTGTTCCTCTTGGGTTTGGAGGCAGAACCATGACCTCCGGAGCTCTCCAGGAGTGTGGGGATGTCATCTCTGGTGTTGGGGGTCTTTCTTGGAGGAAGCAACCTGTTCTTCCATGGTGGGAGAGACCCCAGGGAGAAAGAGTACAGCCCCGGGACTAGGCATGCAGGCGCCTGGCATGAGACAGCGCAAGTCCAACCCTCACTCCAGGACTGGAAATGCCTTCAGTAATTGCCTCAACCTTCTGTCCTCATATTTCTCATCTGTAAAAATGGGATGACAATATTAACAGGTTGTTCTTTTTTGTTTTAAAATTTTTATATGATTTTTAAAGGCTCACTCTGTTAACAGTTACTGCAAACTACTGGCTGTGTTCCCTGTGTTGTACAATATATTCTTATAGCCTGTTTCATACCCAATAATTTGTACCTTCCATTGTCCCACCCCCAACTGGTTCTCCTCCCCAATGATAACCACTGGTTTGTTCTCTGTATCTGTGAGTCCGCTTCTCCTTCTTCTTTTTGGTTATATTCACAAGTTGTATTTTTTTAAATTCCACATATAAGTGATGTTGTTGTTGTCTCCAAGTTGTGTCCGACTCTTTGCAACCCCATGGACTGCAGCATGCCAGGTTTTCCTGTCCTTCACTATCTCCCAGGGTTTGCCCGAGTTTGTGTCCATTGAATCTGTGATGCCATCCAACTGTCTCATCTTCTGTCGCCCCCTTCTCCTTTTGCTTCCAATCTTTCTGAGCATCAGGGTCTTTTCCAATGAGTTGGCTGTATGCATACAAGTGATATCAAACAGTATTTATCTGTTTTTTTTTTCACTTAACAGAATACCCTCCAAGTCTGTCCATGATGCTGCAGATGGCATTATTCTGTTCTTTTTATGGCTGAGTAATATTTCCATTGTATGTTTACACCACATCTTCTTTATCCCTTTATCTGAGATAGACACAGGTTGCTTCCATATCTTGGTTATTGTAAATAGTGCTGCTGTGAACATTGAGATGCAAATGTATCTATTTGAGTTATTGTTTGAGGTTTTTTTTTTTTTAATGTCCAAGACTGGAATTGTTGAGTCATATGGTAGTTCTATTTTTAGTTTTCTGAGAGACTCTCCATTCTGGTTTCTGTAGTGGCTGCACCAATTTTTACAGTCCCACTGAGAGTGTACAGGGGTTCTCACAGCGTTGTTCTGAGGCTGAAATAAGCTAATATGTCCCTTACAGAGTTAAGGTTGTGTAAATTACTGCTTCCCTGGTAGCTCAGTGGTAAAGAATTCACCTGACAATGCAGGAGAAGCAGGTTTGATCCCTGGGTCCGGAAGATCCCCTGGAGAAAGAAATGCCAACCCACTCCAGTATTCTTTCCTGGAAAATCCCATGGACAGAGGAGCCTGGTGGGTTAGAGTTAATGAGGGTGCAAAGGAATTAGACATAACTTCAAAACTAAACAATGACAAAATTACGGCTACTGGTACATAGCTTTGAAACAACATAAACTTGGTTTCAATCCTAGATCCAAAGTGTATTAACTGTACAACCTTGGACAAATCCCAGAAGTTCCCTCTTCTGAAAAGAAATAATCACATAATCCCCTAGGACTTAGGTAATGATGAAAACAAGACTAGCGTAATTAACGGAGCTCGTGATGGGTCCTTAAGAGGTTTTACTCTGCTCCGAACACATGAGTGGGCTGAGTTCTAAAAAATGTGTTCGAACGATGTGTTTTGAACTAGAAATGCCTTTCCCAGTGTAAACCATGTTCCAATGGACCGGTCGTGTCCCAGTACAGCCTGTTACCTCCAGTTTTTCAGGTCGAAAACCTTTTCGTTATGAACTGTTTCAAATCTTCAGAAAAGTAGAGAAAGTAACCTGACACCCGTGTGCTCACCCTCTGGAGCTGACAGATGTTAACATTTTGTCGTATTTGCTCCACATCCTTCTTTACAGGTGGGGGAAATATTAGAGTTACAGCTGAGATGAGGCTATTTAATCACGGATGCAGTTGAATTCTGGTTCTGACGGGTATTTCTGTGCTAGCTCTCTTTGTGGGTAGTGGGGACGCTGATAGGAAGGAGAGAGCTCCCTGGCTTCCGTGAGCTCACGGACGCACGGGGAAGGCACACCCCGTGTCCCGCGTGGAAGACGCAAGAGCGGTGGTGGCGTTGGGGAGCGCGGTGTCAGAGGTCAGACATCTAGCTATGCCTTGAAAACTTTACTAGGATTTTGTTGCCGTGGACTCGGAGAAATAGGCTTTCCAGGTGGAGGGAACAGCATACGCAAAGGTGGGGAGGTGGGAAAGGGTTTGTGAACTGGGTGTATGCTATTCAGATTCTGCGCAACTTGCAACTTCCGCCTGACCTTTCGGACTGTGAGACGTTGCATCGGTTTCCTAAGGCGTCCCTAACAAAGCACCACAAAGCCAGTAGCTTAAAGCGACAGAAATTTATAGTCTCAGTTCTGGAAGCTACAAGTCCAAAGGGAAAGTGTCAGCAAGCCTTGCGCCCTCTGCTAGGAGAACTCCTCGTTGCTTTTCCCCACCAGGGATCCTGGGTGTTCCTTGGCTGGTGGCTGCTTTGCTCCAGTCTCTGCCTCCGTCATCACCTTGCCACCCTGTCCTTGTGTTTCTCTGTATCCCTTTTCCTCTTCTTATGAGGACCCTAGCATTATTGGATTAAGGGCCTACCCTCCTCCAGAATGACCTCATCTTAATATAACTTCACAGAAAGTGAAGAACTAAAGAGCCTCTTGATGAAAGTGTAAGAGAAGAGAGAAAAAGTTGGTTTAAAATTCAACATTCAAAAACTAAGATCATGGCATCTAGTCCCATCACTTCATGGCAAATACATGGGGAAACAATGGAAACAGTCAGAGACTTTTTTGGGGGGAGGGTCTCCAAAATCACTGCAGATGGTGGAATTAAAAGACTTCAGCCATGAACTTAAAAGACACTTGCTCCTTGGAAGAAAAGTTGTGACCAACCTAGACAGCGTATTAAAAAGCCTACATTACTTTGCCAACAAAGACCTGTCTAGTCAAAGCTATGGTTTTTTCAGTAGTCATGTATGGATGTGAGAATTGGATTGTGAAGAAGGCTGAGTGCCGAAGAATTGATGTTTTTGAACTGTGGTATTGGAGAAGACTCTTGAGAGTCCCTTGGACTGCAAGGAGATCCAACCAGTCAATCCTAAAGGAAATCAGTCCTGAATATTCATTTGAAGAACTTATGTTGAAACTGAAACTCCAATACTTTGGCCACCTGATGCAAAGAACCTGACTCATTGGAAAAGACCCTGATGCTGGGATATAGTAAAGGCAGGAGGAGAAGGGGACGACAGAGGATGAGATGGTTGGATGGCATCACCAACTTGATGGACAGGGAGGCCTGCTGTGCTGCAGTCCATGGGGTCGCAAAGAGTCAGACACGACTGAGTGACTGAACTGAACTGAACCGAACATAACTAATGCTATCAGCAGTGACTCTTCAGAGTGCAAAGATTTTTTCCCAGGATGCCCTTATCCATCCCCTGGGTATGTATGTTTGTGTATATAAACGTAATCCCATGGACAGAGGAGCCTGGTGCACTACAGTTCATGGAGTCAAAAGAGTCGGATACGACAGAACACACACATGCACATATGTATGGATGTATGTTAACATGCATGCCTGTATTTTATAAGTTGTTTTTCTATTCTGCTATAAATGTCACCACTCTGGGAATTTCTTGGTGGTCCAGTGGTTAGGGCCAAGGCATGGGTTTGAACTAAGATCCCACAAGGCATGGCAAAAACTAGAAGTCACTATTTTAGTTTGTAGACACAGGGAGATATTTGTTGTTCTCCTAAGTTTCAAGTGCATGAGTTCTTGTTTTGGTTTCCCATCTTTTAAAAAAATTGAAGTTTAGTTGCTGTTGTAGTGATTTTTTTTTTGAAAAAGAAAGTGGAAGTATAGTTGATTATAACGCTGTGTTAGTTTCAGGTCTATAGCAAAGTGATTCAATTATACACGTATGTACCTTTTTTTTTTCAGATTCTTTCTTGTTATAGGTTTTTACAAGAGACAATGAGTTTTTTAAAAAGTGTATTTATTTATTTTGGCTTCACTCAGTCTTAGCTCCAGCCTGTGGGGTCTAGTTTCATGACCAGGGATTGAACCTGGGCCCCCTGCATTGGGGCTGTAGTCCTAATACTGGATCACTAGGGAAGCCCCAAGATGCAATGTTTTTTTTTTTTTTTTAAAGAAATCCTCCTTGTGGATTTTGCTAGTCAAGGAATCTAATGGATTTTGATGGGTGTTTGAGAACCAGTTCAGCTAATCCAGTATTTCCTGGGCATCTTCTGAGTGCTGCATAGTTAAGCTGTGACTAACTCCTTTATGCCATTTTTAGGTGGCTGGTTGATAAATATTCCAGGTGTCAGAAAGAGCTAATTCATAAAAGTGGACTTGAGAGGCCGCCTGAAAGTAAAAGTACCGAGAGTGGGCAGATGGTTTCTGGGGCATTTCTAGGTCTGAGACAGTACCCAGAAAAGACAGTTGCATTTGAAGTGTTGAGTCAAGCGTGTGGAAATTTCCAAACCTGAGGAAAAAGTCTGGGGAAGGCAGAGTGCTTGACAACAAGGCCCTGACATTTGGCCCCATTTGTAAGGCACTTTGAGAATGACAAAGACATTGGTTTTGCACATTCCACCCTTGAGCCCTGCAGCACAGCTGCTATACAGGCAGTTGCATATTTTATGATTCACTCCAGGGAAAAGAAAACCGAGACCCAGAAAGGCGATGTCTGGGAATGTTAGGACTCGAAAAACTATGACAAACCTAGACAGTGAACTAAAAAGCAGAGACATCACTTTGCTGACAAAGGTCCATGTAGTCAAAGCTGTGAGTTCCCAGGAGTCATGTACAGATGTGAGAGTTGGACCATAAGGAAGGCTGAGCACCAAAGAATTGATGCTTTTGAACTGTGGTGTTTGAGAAGACTCTTGAGAGTCCCTTGGACCATAAGGAGATCAAACCAGTCAATCCTAAAGGAAATCAGTCTTGAATATTCACTGGGAGGACTGATGCTGGAGCCGAAGCTCCAATAAATACTTTGGCCACTTGTGATGCGAAGAGCTGATTCATTGGGAAAAACCCTGATGCTGGGAAAGATTGAGGGCAAGAGGAGAAGGGGTCGACAGAGGGTAAGATGGTTGGATAGCATCACTGACACAAAGAACATGAGTTTGCGCAAACTCCAGAAGACATTGAAGGATAGGAAAGCCTGGTGTGCTGCCATCCATGAGGTTGCAAAGATTTGGACACGGTTTTGGGGCTGAGCAATGACAACCAAGTGATCTACAGGGCATTTTCACCTGAACCAAGAGTGAGCCCAGGGCTCCTTCTCCCAGAATGCTAGGAGGTGTCAGCTGTAGATCTCAGGATGGGCTCCCAGGGCTGGGCTCCCCTCTGTCACCAGTTCAGGACTGCCTTGGCATGAGGATCACTTCCTGTGGTCACATCGCATCTCAGATGCCTCATTCTGGCCAGTTAGTGCCCCCTGTCTAAGAAGCTCTTCGAGGTCTTCCTTCATGGTCCAGGAGCTAAGAATCTGTCTGCCAATGCAGGGGATACAGGCTCCATCCCAGTCTGGGGAGAATCCCATATGCCGTGGGGCAACTAAACCCACGTGCCGCAACTGCTGAGCCCACGTGCTACAACTCCTGGAGCCCATGCTCCGCAACAAGAGAAGCCACTACTGTGAGAAGCTCGGGCTCCACAGTGAAGAGTAGCCCCCGCTCACCGCAACTAGAGAAAGCGTGCAACAACAAAGGCCCAGCGCAGCCGAAGGTTAATGAATAAACACATAAGAAACTCTTTATTTTTATTTCACCACTTTCTTTTTTCTTCCATACCTTCTCACGTCCTCCGTGGGGATCTGCAGAATCACCCACCCAATTCCCCATATGCCAGAGCCGGTGAGTAACACTTCATTTCCATGTTAACTTTCAGCTCATCAGCAACAGGAAGGAGCTGTTATTTCTAATTTTAGACGGGGAGATTGAGGCAGCCGGAGAAGAGGGTGCTTGTGCAATCACTTAACTGGATCAGAACTGGTTTCAAGGGCACCTGGGAGGGACTTCCCCCTGGCGGTCCAGTGGTTAGCTTTCCACGCTTCTACTGCAGGGGGCCTGGGTTTTTGGTCAGAAAACTGAAATTCTGCATGCCACTCGGCATGGCCAAAGAGAAAAAAAAAGAGTAACTGGGATTTATTTCAACTGGGGAAGGTGAGATACACAGACAAAGCATGACTTTCACAAAGGAAGAAGTTTTTGTCCCCTGGAAATGGGAGACAGGGCCCGAACTGCAGGGCCACACAGGGCGGCACCTAGGTCAGTCAAGGGTGCAGAGGGAGTAGAGGGTACATGTGGGCGTGAGCTCTTGCTGTGGGTTTGAGGCCAGGTAAGCAGGCTTCCCGGGGGGACTCAGATGGTAAGGAATCTGCCTGCTATTCAGGAGACCCAGGTTCGATCCCTGGATTGGGAAGATCCCCTGGAGAAGGGATCCAGTATTCTTGCCTGGAGAATCCCATGGACAGAGGAGCCTGGCAGGACACAGTTCATGGGCTCGCAAAGAGTTGGGTGTGACTGAGCGAGTAACACAAGCAGGCCCAATGTTGGCTAGCTGGAATAATTTCAGTGGGTTCCGCAGCCGATAGCTGAACAGTGCCTGACTCTGGGGCAATTCAGGCAAGGGAAAAGTGGCCCAGAGGGCAGGTCAGGCCCTGATTCAGAAGGTGGTTGGGGTGTAGGCTCTGGATTGGCTGATTTGCATCTGAAACTTGTGTTTTCCAGGGAGCTGTTGGCTTCCTTTAGGTGTCAGTTAACCTTGGGAGGGGCAGTCCTTCCTGGATTATCCAGGCTCCAAGATGTGCAAGCATCAAGCATATAGAATAAAAAAGACATGATTAATACAGAGCCCAGTTCTGAGACATAGCCAATGTGTTCTGCTACACCCATTCATCCTTGTCAAAGACCAGAGGACAGTTCCTTGAGACCCAAAGAAGGAGGCCCAATTTTTTTCATTTTTTGCCTAAGAACAATCATTCCCTCATTCCAGAGTGTGTGCTTCATCCTCCTTCTGCATCTTTCTCTTCCTACAATCATTTGCTATGTGATTTCCATCATGACGACTGTCTTAGCTGGGTCCAGCCTAGGTAAGTGTCAGCATCTGACTAAAGACACAGTGGACTGGCCAGGTGCACCGTAAGAACAACGAGCAGACAGAAGGATATGAAAAGCCCTTGAATTCTTTGCTGCACCTCTCTTTTTCCTATGGCCACAGCTGAGGCTGGACATATTGTAGTATTATTAACTCTTTCAGGCTGGCAGTCAGCAGGAATTCAGATTGGGGGTCTTCTTTGCCAGGACTCGGAGGCAAGCCCCAGAGGATCCTGTCTGCGGTCCCTTGAAAACTTTTTCATTCCCACCAAGGTTTGGGTGAGTGGTTGAGAAAGGACCCAGAGAAAAGTTTTGAACTTTCAAGTTAAAGTGACCTGAGTTTGAATCCTGGCTCTGCCAAGGGCACCAAAGAGCCGTTACCCTCTCTGGCCCTCCGTCTTCTCATCTGTAGGGTAGGGAGGAGGCCACCCACCTGGTGGAGTGTGGGAAGGCTCATGAGTCCCAGTGTGAAGTAACCAGTAATGTTCAAGCTGTGGGAATATGGTGGTGAGATGAAGCTCTGCACCAAGTCTAACATGGGAGACAGACAGGAAAAAAAAAAAAAAAAAAAAGAAGCAAATAAACACAGAAAACCAAAACATTGTAGCTAGTGCTCTCTGGGACATAATATGCTCTGTTGGAGTCTAGAGGGTGGGAAACAGCTTTTGCAAAGGTGGTTAGGAAAGGTCTGTTTCATGAGGGGAGATTTAGAATGAAACCCGGAGGTGAGAAGTAGTCAGTCATGAGAGAGTGGGAGGAGGAGAAAGGAGACAGTGTGTGCAAAGGCTCTGGGGCTGGGAAGGTGCGCTTGCTGTAGGGATGGCTGAAAAGCAGTGAGTGAGGAAGACGGGGGTGAAGCAGGAAAAGAAGGCAGGGAACAGGCAAGCGGTCCCTTGTTGACTTTCAGATCTTATCCTAAGTAGGGCAGGAGCTGTTGAAGGGTTTTCAGCAGGCAGAGTGCCATGACTGGATATATACGTAAAAAAAAAAAGTGTATTTATTTATTTCTTTGGCTGTGCCAAATCTTAGTTGCGGCACACGGGATCTTCAGTTATGACATGTGAACTCCTAGTTGCAGCATGTGGAATCTAGTTCCCTGACCAGGGATTGAACCCTGGCTCCCTGCACTGGGAGCTAGCTAGCCACCAGACCACCAGGGAAGTCCCTGGATATATGTTTTTGTTGCTATGCACGGGCTTTTTCTTGTTGCGGTGCACAGGCTTTCTGTAGTTGCAGGCTTCTCATGGCGGTGACTTGGCTTGTTGCAGAGCACAGGCTCGGGGGCGCTGGGGCTTCAGTAGTTGCCTCAGGCGGACTCTGTGGCACACAGGCTTAGTTCCTTCGAGGCGTGTGGAATCTTCCTGGACCAGGAATCCAACCTGCATCCCTTGCATTGGAGGTGGGTTCTTATCCACTGGACTGCTAGGAAAGCCCTGGATATGTTTTTTTAATGGCCCCTCTGGCTGCTGAGTGTTGTACGGATTGAAGGAATCAGCCAGTCATGTCCTCCGGCTCAGGTGAGGGGTGAGGGTAGCTGGGGTTAAGCTGGAGGTAGTGGAGACAGATAGGAAGGTTTAGGTTCAAAATGCAGGTAGTTTAAAAAATTTTTTGTTTTTTATTTTATTATTATTTTTTTAAATTAGAGATTTCCCTGGTGGTCCAGTGATAAGATGTCATGCTTCAAATGCAGAGGGCATAGGTTCAATCCCTGGTCAGGGAACTAAGATCCCACATGCCGTGTGGTGTGGTCAAAGAATAAAAAAATTTAAATTATGTTTTTTGGAGTTTAATTGATTTACAGTGTCATATTAGTTCCAGGTACACAAAAAAAGTGAACCAATTATACACACACACACACACACACACACACTATTTTTTTATACACACACACTCTTTTTAGATTCTTTTCCCATATATATATATATATATATATATATGCATGCACACGCACTCTTTTTTTATACAAACACATTCTTTTTAGATTCTTTTCCCACATAGGCCATGGCAGAGTATTGAATAAAGTTCCCTGTGCTATATAAAGGGTCCTTATTAATTATCTGTTTTGTGCATAGTAGTGTGTATATGTCAATCTCAATCTCCCAATTTATCCCTCCGCTGCCCACGTTCCTTCTTGGTAATCATGAGTTTGTTTTCTATGTCTGCAACTATTTCTGTTTTGTAAATAAGTTCATTTGTACTATTTTTTAAGATTCCACTTATAAGCAATCTCCTATGATATTTGTATTTCTCCATCTGACTTCACTCCACAGGTTGCTGCAAATGGCATTATTTCATTCTTTTTCTCTGGCTGAGAAACAGTCTACTGTATATACATGGACTGTATATACATGTATATATATGTACAGGACCTTCTTATCCATCCATCCAAATGTGTTTTAGAGGAAATCAATAGGAAATGATGACTGTGTACTGACTTCTCTCTTTCCAGTAACAAGTTGGTCTTAATTTTATCACATACGGTCTTAAAAATGTACACATCACTATTAAAAATGCATCTTCAGACCCACGTTCTCCATGCTGAAGGCTCACCAGCACTTTCTTGTTTTTTTCTTCATCACAGTTTTAACATATGACATTTGGGACTACATCCTCCTCCTCTGTTGTCTTCCCTTGTGGCTCAGAGGGTAAAGAATCTGCCTAAAATGCAGGAGACCCAGCTTCGATCTCTGGGTTGGGAAGATCCCCTGGAGAAGGGCATGGCAACCCACTCCAGTATTCTTGCCTGGAGAATCCTATGGGTGGAGGAGCCTGGTGGGCTACAGTCCTTGGGGTGGCAAAGAGTCGGGCACAACTGAGCGATTGGCACTCAACACTCACTCTCTGTTGGAAGGGTGTCCTGTGCACTGCAGGTGGTGTAGCTTTTGCCCGCTGGATGCTGGGAACCACTCTCCACTCCCCACAGTTGTGACAACCAAAAATATCTTCAGATATGGCCAGTTGTTTGCTGGTGAGGAGTGAGGCGGTGACATTACCCCTGGTGGAGAACCACCGACCCACATCACTGAAATCAAAGACCATGACCTCAGCCTTGGCCCTGGGATAACACAGGCAGCTTTGAATTTAGGCTGGGCTTTGTTCTGCGTGGCCCCGATAATGACAGATAATGATGATGGTAATATATAATAATCATCATCCTTAGAGCTGACACTGACTGTGGTTACTGTGCCAGACTCTGTTCTAAGCCTTGTGCATAATCACCTCATTTGTCTTCTCAATAGCCTTACCACAGAGGTTTCATTATTACCCCATTTTACAGAAGAAACAGAGGCACAGCAAGGTTAGAAGTTCAGCTGGGTTCACAGAGGCTAAATTGTAAACAAGACCTAAACCCTACCGTGCTAAAGTGCTGCTTCTAACCCCAAAGGCAGTGGGTGGCCACTGGAGGGTGTTAAGAAGTAAGCCACGGGCCAGATTTGCATGTCGGAAAAGTGGTGTTAGAGGCCAGGGTAGAAGATGAATCTGCGGTGGACCAGTGAGGCTGGAGGCAAAACTGATGTGGAATCCTGGTCTGTAGGAAGCAGCTACAACCACTCAGGGGGAGAAGCGAGTTGCCCGGAAGAATGAGGCTGTTCATTCAACTCATTCACTCGTTCAGGTCACGAGTATTTACTGAGGATTTCTGTTGTGCCCGTTGCTGTTCTAGGCACCAGGCCTGATACTCTATTTCCCCTGGTAGAGTTTAGAATCCAGTGGGAGGAGATGGACGCATAAAACAAAATACAAAACAGCAATTATGCCATCATGCAAACCAACCACAGAGATGCTTAGAGACAATGACGAGCTCTAGGTAGGAAATGGGGCGGAATCAAGGCAGATGGAGTGAGGGGTCCCTATTCTAGGTGGGGTGGCTTTAACAATTTATTTATTGTATTACTTTTGGCTGCAGCAGGTCTTTGTCGCTACACAGGCTTTCTCTAGTTGTGGCAAGCAGGGGCTATTCTTCCTTCTTCAGACTTCTCATTTCCGTGGCTTCTTCTGTTTCAGGGCTTGAGCTCTGGGGCGCGAGGGCTTCAGTAGCTGTGCTACAGGGGTTTAGTTGCCCTGGGGCATGTGGAATCTTCCCGGAGCGGGGATTGAACTCGTGACCCCTGCATTGGCAAGTGGATTCTTAATCCCTGGACTACCAGGAAAGTCCAGGGGTGGCTTTTTAAAAATAAATTTTATTGGAGTATAGTTTCTGCTATACAGCAAAGTGAATCATCTGTGTGTATACATATATCCCCTCTTGTTTGGATTTCCTTCCCCTTTAGGTCACCCTAGAGCAATGGCACCCCACTCCAGTACTCTTACCTGGAAACTCCCATGGATGGAGGAGCCTGGTGGGCTGCAGTCCATGGGGTTGCTAAGAGTCGGACATGACTGAGTGACTTCACTTTCACTTTCATGCATTGGAGAAGGAAATGGCAACTCACTCCAGTGTTCTTGCCTAGAGAATCCCAGAGACGGGGGAGCCTGGTGGGCTGCTGTCTATGGGGTCGCACAGAGTTGGACACGACTGAAATGACTTAGCAGCAGCAGCAGCAGAGCAGTAAGTAGAGATCTCGGCGCTGTACAGGAGGTTCTCAATAGTTTTCTATTTCATCTGTAGTGAATATATGTCAATCCCAATCTCCCGGTTCATTCCCCCTCCCTTATCCCCTTGGGAGCCACACGTTTGCTCTCTACCTCTGTGTAGGTGGGGTAGCTTTTAAGTTGAACTTCTAGGAAGGGAAGAACCCTGCCTCGGGAAGCCTGTGGTGGGGGGCATATTCTGCAGTGAGAAATCTTTCTAGTAGGAAAGTCTTGGGGTGTTCTAGAAGGGGCAGCAAGGCCAGAGTTGGGGGTAGATGAGCCAGGGGAGGAATGCCTCGTGGACAAAGGCCAGGATTTCATTTTCAGTCTGAGTACAAAGAGAACCATTTGGAGATTTTTAAACAGAGGAGTGCTTCATCTGTTTTAGGAATGAAAACGTCTCTCTGGTGGCACTGGGTGAGAATGGAGCATTCGTGTTAGGGGCTGGTGGAAGATGCCCTTGGGGGCCTAGGGAGACTCAGTCGGAGCAGGGAGGAGGGGGTTTGGTCTTCGGGCAGGAGTGGATGGACCACTCCAGCTTCGAGGAGGAATGGGAACAACACCTTCAGACCCCAGAGATGCTGGGAGAGCAACCCTTTCCCACCCACAGGAAGTCAAGAGCTGAGGCCCAGATCCAGCCAGGACACCTGGAGACACCCCACATGACCCCGCCCCCTACCCTGACTGCCCCAGAAGCAAAGTCACGTGGCCTCATCCACCACTGACACATGTGTCTGCTGGAACCTTCCTTGCCAATTCTATTTTTGCTTCCCTTGGCAGCTCCATGGAAATTAAAAGGCTATTTGCAGTGACTAATGTTGCTAATTCTGATCAAACAATTTAAAATTCATCCTTCACCATATCGGAGACCCACTAGGGAATAGAATTAAACATCATTTGTGGCAATTTCTATGACGGTTGGTAGAAAACAAAAAAGACATTAAAATTGGTCTCAATTCAAACTGATGCTCATTAAACTGCCTCCTTTAAAATATCCCATCTTGATCTATACAATAGCTCTCCGTCTGTTCCGGCTTATTAGCCAAGGGGAGGGACCTTGACAAGCTGGCTGCTGACTCCCAGGTGTTAGGAACTTCCTTGGGAGTCTGGTGGGAATGCACTCTACTGTCCTCACCCAGCACCCCTTCCAGCTTCATGTCCAGCTCCAGCTACCTGCCTTGGGTCCTCCTGTCTGGAGAGGGCAATGTGGTTCCTGTGTCCAAAAGTTAAAATTCAAGAAGCCAAGTATTAAAAAGAAAATCAAGCTTCCCAGTCTTGCCTAAAATTGAGCCATTTGCATACCACCTGTGTGGTCTTTGCTGTATCCAAATCCATGCTGTATGATTTCCTTAATATGAAGCCAACTCTTTTAAAAATGTAATTAACAATTTAATTTATGCAGGAACCTTTATAACCTGTCTCATATATCCATTAAATGAACACATTAATTCGATTTTAAACAGGAAACTTTGTAACACTATTAGAAATGTTTGAAAGTCAGCATCACATGCAATAAACATTAAGTGTAAAAATAAAATCTAAAAGCTCTGTGGCTCAGTGGTAAAGAATGCACCTGTCGATGTAGAGAGGCAAGAGGTGTGGTTCGATCCCTTTGTCAGAAGATCCCCTGGAGAAGGGAATGACAACTCACTCCAGCGTTCTTGCCTGGAGAATCCCATGGAGAGAGGGCTACAGTCCATGGGGTCACAGAGCTCCCAGAGGAGACCTGTCATCCCAGTAGCTGTCTCTCTTGTATCTCACGAGACCAGATTCAGACTACAGAATCTTAAAAAATTTGATTGATTCTTTTTTTTTTCTTTTTTGATCACACATCCTGGGTCCCTGCAATTACCCAGTTCCACCTGCTTCAGACCGGTGTGTGTGTGTGTGCGTGTGTGTGTGTGTGTGTGTGTGTGAACCTTGACACTGATTTTGAAAGCTCCAAGGTTATGATAATGTCTCTCCTTTCCTTTCCATTCTGCCCTTCCCATCACTATGGCAACCCACAAAACAAAAAGGGCAGAAGGAAGGTCTTTGATATTATCTTTCCTGGGGACTTTGCCACATCCTTTGATCTTCCTGTAGACACAACCCCATCGGAAAGTTCAGCACTGGCTATTGAACAGCCTGGGTTACCTGAAATTTATTCATGTGTGGCCCAGATCCCTATCAGAGAGGTGTGGGAAGTAACTAACAATTCTAAAGCAATTAACTGGAAATCACAGAAAAGTCATTATGCAAATCTGTGGCAGACTGAATTCTCTGCAGATGGGTCAAGAGTAGCTCTAGTACTACATGCTGTGTTAGAATCTTCCCAGCCTCTCAAGAGAAAAGGGCAGAAGGAAGGTCTTTGATATTATCTTTCCTGGGGACTTTGCCACATCCTTTGATCTTCCTGTAGACACAACCCCATCGGAAAGTTCAGCACTGGCTATTGAACAGCCTGGGTTACCTGAAATTTATTCATGTGTGGCCCAGATCCCTATCAGAGAGGTGTGGGAAGTAACTAACAATTCTAAAGCAATTAACTGGAAATCACAGAAAAGTCATTATGCAAATCTGTGGCAGACTGAATTCTCTGCAGATGGGTCAAGAGTAGCTCTAGTACTACATGCTGTGTTAGAATCTTCCCAGCCTCTCAAGAGTTGTAGCCTCTGTCCCCGCCTCGTGAAACTGGATGGGCCTTGGAGACTGTCTTGACCAACTGAATATGGCAGAAGTAATGGTATAGGACTCCTGGGCCTAGGCCGTAAGAATGCTTTCCCTAAGAAACTAAAAACAGAGTCGCCATGTGATCCAACAATGCTACTCCTGGGCACATATCCAGAAACGACAGAAACTCTAATTTGGAAAGAAACATGCACCCCTATGTTCATAGCCACACTATTTATAGTAACCAAGACACGGAAGCAACCTGTGTCCATCGACAGAGGAATGGACAAAGAAAATGTGGTTTATGTGTATAGACACACAGACACACACAATAGAATACTACTCAGCCATAAAAAAGAATGACGTTTTGCCATTCGCAGCAAGGTGGATGGACCTAGAGTTTATCACATTAAGTGAAGTAAGTCAGACAAAGAAAGACAAATATCATATGATATCACTTATATGTGGGGCTTCCCCGGTGGCACTAGTGGTAAAGAACCTGGCATCAATGCAGGAGATGTAAGAGACATGGGTTCAGTCCTTGAATTGGGAAGACCCCCTGGAGGAGGGCATGGCAACCTGCTCCAGTGTTCTTGCCTGGAGAATCCCCATGGACAGAGGAGCGTGGTGGGCTACAGTCCATAGGGTCACATAAGAGTCAGACATGACTGAGGTGACTTAGCACATATCACTTATAGGTGGAATCTAAAAAAATGATATAAATGAACTTATTTACAAAACAGAAACAGACACAGAAAATAAAGTCACCAAAGAGAAAGTGGCCAGGGGAAGGCTGGGGTGGGAGGGAGGGATAAACTAGGAGTTTGGGATTAATATGGGGATGGTCTTGATCCCTGTCTCCCGTACAGTGTCATCAGGCACTCTATCAGATCTAGTCCCTTAAATCTGTTTCTCACTTCCACTGAATAATCATAAGGGATTTGATTTAGGTTATACCTGAATGGTCTAATGGTTTTCCCCACTCTCGTCAGTTTAATTCTGAATTTGGCAATAAGGAGTTCATAATCTGAGCCACAGTCAGCTCCCGGTCTTGTTTTTGAAGACTGTATAAAACTTCTCCACCTTTGGCTGCATAATCAGTCTGATTTTGGTGTTGACCATCTGGTGATGTCCATGTGTAGAGTCTTCTCTTGTGTTGTTGGAAGAGGGTGTTTGCAATGACCAGTGCTTTTTCTTGGCAAAACTCTATTAGCCTTTGCCCCACTTCATTCCGTACTCCAAGGCCAAGTTTGCCTGTTACTTCAGGTGTTTCTTGACTTCCTACTTTCGCATTCCAGTCCCCTATAATGAAAAGGACATCATTTTTGTGTGTTAGTTCTGAAAGGCCTTGTCCGAGGTCCCATGTCCCATGAGGCCCCACACCCGAGGTCAGGGTGGCGGCCAAGAGGAGCTGCCACATGCCTGAGGCTGGGGAGGTGGCCGAGAGGAGCAACCTTACCTCCAAGGAGCAGTGGCTGCATGGGGGCAGGAGGGCGGAGAGGAGCCACTCAAGGTTCAAGGTCAGGAGGGGTGGCCATGAGGAGATACCCCTCCTCCAAAGTAAGGAGCAGTGACTCGCTTTGCTGGAGCAGCTATGAAGAGATACCCCACATCCAAGGTAAGAGAAACCCAAGTAAGACGGTAGGTGTTGCGAGAGGGCATCAGAGGACAGACACACTGAAACCATAAACACAGAAAACTAGCCAATCTGATCACAGGGACCACAGCCTTGTTTAACTCAATGAAACTAAGCCATACCAGGTGGGACCCCCCAAGATGGGCAGGTCATGGTGGACAGATCTGACAGAATGTGGTCCACTGGAGAAGGGAATGGCAAACCACTTCAATATTCTTGCCTTGAGAACTCCATGAACAGTATGAAAAGGTAAAACGACAGGATACTGAAAGGGGAACTCTCTGGGTCTGTAGATGCCCAATATGCTATTGGAGATCAGTGGAGAAATAACTCCAGAAAGAATGAAGGGATGGAGCCAAAGCAAAAACAATACCCAGTTATGTATATGACTGGTGATAGAAGCAAGGTCTGATGCTATAAAGAGCAATATTGCATAGGGACCTGGAATGTCAGGTCCATGAATCAAGGCAAATTGGAAGTGGTCAAACAGGAGAGGAGATGGCAAGAGTGAACGTCGACATTCTAGGAATCAGCAAACTAAAATGGACTGGAATGGGTGAATTTAACTCAGATGACCATTGTATCTACTACTGCGGGCAGGAATCCCTCAGAAGAAATGGAGTAGCCATCATGGTCAACAAAAGAGTCCAAAATGCAATACTTGGATGCAGTCTCAAAAACGACAGGATGATCTCTGTTTGTTTTCAAGGCAAACCATTCAATATCACGGTAATCCAAGCCTATGCCTCAGCCAGCAATGCTGAAGAAGTGGAAATTGAATTATATTTAATATCTTGTAATAGTTTATAATGGAAAAGAATCTGAAGAAATGTATAGCTGAATCACTTTACTGCATACCTGAAACTTAACACAATATTGTAAATCAATTATACTTCAATAAAAAGATATAACAAAAAAAAGAGAAAAAGTTTGGTCATCTTTCTTTAGTATAGAAGACAAGCTGACTTATTCAGAATTTCATTTTTTTTTCTAAGCTTCAATTATTTCTGAACATTTTGCCCTTTCCAGCTTACCTGTGTATGTATGATGGGTACAATTATTCCTTGAATATTTTTCTTTAAATAGACTTGACTCACTTTCTCTGTTTTATCCTTGGTTGTCATAATATCCATGAACTAAGTTTGTGCTAGTTGTAAAATGCAAGTAAGTTCATCCTGTAGACTTCTTGCTTAATGCACTTGGGAAAGATTGATTCTATGGTCTTTGGTTCCAAGTTAATTGCTTTGTATTTTCAAGTAAATGAACTTCACAATGATTCCTCTCCTTGCTTTAGGTTAAAAAGAAAATTGCTCTGCACATCCACCTGGTGCTCACTCTTGGAGACCAGCCGCCATGCTGTGAGGAAGCCCAAGCGTCCTGTGGAGAGACCCAGGAGGGGAGGATGAGTGTCTCCAGCCCATAGCCCTCTGCTAGTCCCAGCTGAGAGACAGCCCCACCTTGCCAGTGTTGGGAGTTATGTGCAACCTTTAAACTAGCAACCGCAGTGGGTGCTGCCTGGAATAGTGATGAGCCACGCCCACTGAGCCTTTTGTTGTTTAGTTGCTCAGTCGTGTCCTACTGTTTGCGACTGCCCCAGGCTCTCCTGTCCTTTACCGTCTCCTGGAATTTGCTCATACTCATGTCCATTGAGTCAGTGATGCCATCCAACCATCTCATCCTCTGCCCTCCCCTTCTCTTCCTGCCTTCAGTCTTTCCCAGCATCAGGATCTTTTCTGGTGAGTCTGCTCTTCGCATCAGGTGGCCTAAGTATTGGAGCTTCAGCATCATCCTTCCAATGAATATTCAGAGTTGATTTCCTTTAAGACTGACTGGTTTGATCTCCTTGCTGTCCAAGGGACTCTCAAGAGTCTTCTCTAGCACCATAGTTTGAAGGCATTAGTTTTTTGATGCTCAACTTTTTTTTTTTTTTTTATTGTCCAGCTCACATCCATACATGACTACCAGAAAACCATAGCCTTGACTATATGGATGTTTGTAGGCAAAGACACCCCACTCCAGTACTCTTGCCTGGAAAAATTTCATGGACGGAGGAGCCTCATAGGCTGCAGTCCATGGGCTCACTAAGAGTCGGACATGACTGAGTGACTTCACTTTCACTTTTCATTTTCATGCATTGGAGAAGGAAATGGCAACCCACTCCAGTGTTCTTGCCTGGAGAATCCCAAGGACGGTGGAGCCTGGTGGCCTGCTGTCTATGGGGTCGCACAGAGTCGGACACAACTGAAGCGACTTAGCAGCAGCAGCAGCAGCAGCAGGCAAAGTAAGTCTCTGCTTTTTAATATGCTGTCTAGGTTTGTCATTGCTTTTCTTCCAAGGGACAAGCATCTTTTAGTTTCATGGCTGCAGTCACTGTCCACAGTGATTTTGGAGCCTAAGGTATAATACAATAATCATTGTTGTTTCAAGTTACTAGATTTTGGAGTGATTGGTTAGGTTACAGTAGATAGTGCAAACAAATATATGTCCTAACAAGAGTTTTCTGCTTTGAGGAGATAAAATATTTTATCTCCTGTTTTAACCTGTTTTCTGCCTCTGGACTTCCCTGGTGACTCAGTGCTAAAGAGTCTGCCTGCTGATACAGGAGAGGTGGGTTTGATCCCTGGGTCAGGAAGATCCCCTGGAGGAGGAAATGGCAACCCACTCCAGTATTCTTGCCTGGGAAATCCCATGGGTAGAAGAGCCTGGCAGTCTACAGTCCATGGGGTTGCAAAACAGTCAGACATAACTTAGTAACTAAACACAACAGCAACCAACAACAGTTTTTTAAATCTCTACATGCACTTCCAATTCTCTTTGAAAATTAGTGCCCCTTATGATACTTGATAGTTCTCAACATGACATCTAAGTAGAGACCTAAAGAATGAATTCAGATGAAGAAAGCTGGGAAAAGCATTGCAGGCAACAGGAACTGCTAGAACAGAGGCATCATAGCACAAGGAGTTATGTGAGCACCGGAAACTAGAGCCAGTGGGTCCATTCTGAAATGTGAGGAAGGCAAAGAGAAGTAGGAGATGAGAAGGGATGGGTCAGTTGGGGCCACATTCTGAGAACCCGCTGGGGAGCAGAAGAATCGAATTGATGACTCACCTCTAATTATATAATAAACTCAAGTGGGACTGGTTCCTAAAGCTGGGTTCCCCAATTCCCAGCACAGAACCTCATCCACTGTTTCTAGCTCCAGTGTAAACCACCCTTGGTGGTGGTTTCTTTTAAGGCTCTGAAAACTGAATGAAAAAGTAGGGTGGTTATACAAGGAAATGGTTAAGACCTTGAGCTCCAAGTTCAAATGCCAGTTTCCTGCTGTGTTGGCCCAGTGACATATTCTGGTCCGTTTTCTCATTCCAAAGATGTGACAATAACAGATATCTCGTGAGACTGTTTTGCAGATCCAATGGATGAATTAATAAATATTTAGCACCTATTTCCCTGATGCCTTGGAGGGGCTTCTCTGGTGGCACAGACAGTAAAGAGGTCTGAGTTCAATCCTTGGTCAGAAAGATCCCCTGGAGAAGAGAATGGTAACCCACTCCAGTATTCTTGCCTAGAGCATCCCATGGACAGAGGAGGCTGGTGGGATACAGTCCATGGGGTCACAAGAGTCAGAGATGACTGAAGTGACTTGGCACACACACACAGCAGGGGCTCCACAAATGTAGCTCTTACAACACTGGATGTGGAAGGGATGGGAGAAGTTAGCGAGGGTGGACACAATGAACAGATCAATTGAGCGACTTCTCTCAAATCTCTGAACTGAGAAACAGTACGGTTTTCTGATCCCTCCAGGATGTCTTTTCAGATCTTCGAGACATTTCTGAGTTGAGATGAGGTGAACAATACCCTTTCAAGGAGGAAATGCACTCTCATAAGAAATAGCTGGCCCTCCAGAAGGAGGCTGATGAAAGAATGGTTGTGCTTGATTATTTAATTGAGGTTGGTCACGCTATGAAAGGGTTTAGGCATCCCTCCAAACCCATGGATCTCTCCAGGAGGGTGACCCCTGGGGAAATCTGTGCTTTTAGGTTACTCTTGCAACTGCTCCTTAATGGACTGCTTAATGGACTGCCATTGTCTTGGAAGTGAAACAGAATTCTTTCTGCATAAAAATGGAGGTGTGATGTCTACTAGTTGGCACCCCATACAGAAGAGAACTTGTTCTCAGTGATAAAAATAGAAACCAAGACAAGAAAGTTTCCTTTCAGCCTTCCATGGGTTCTGTTGTCACTGAAGGAATGAAGGCACGGATCAGGGAGGGAGTGAATGAATGAATGAGTGATCAGGTGAGCCAGTGAATGGATGACTGGCATATGAGTGAGCCAGTAGGCAATGTGGGTGCACCCCATCCTCACTTTACCCCAAGTCACCCTTGGTTTGCCCGTGTTCCACCACAGCATCCTGACTTGGTTTGAGTATTCCTGATAGTGGGTCCTGATACAGGTGGGTTGCAGGTAGATTATTTGGGAGAGGGAGAAGCAGAAGGGAGAAGAGAGCAGGGTGTGTGTGTTTTGAGCTGGCCTAGAGCATATTAAAAAGCAGAGAACATCACTTTATTAACAAAGGTCTGTATAGTCAAAGCTATGGTTTTCCCAGTAGTCACATATGGATGTGAGAGTTGGGTCATGAAGATGGCCAAATGCCAAAGAATCAATGCTTTTGAACTTGGTGCCGGAGAAGACTCTTGAGAGTTTGTTGGACTGCAAGCAGAGCAAACCAGCCAATCCTAATGGAAATCAACCCTGAATATTCACTGGAAGGACTGATGCTGAAGCTGAAGCTCCAATCCTTTGGCCACCTGATGCAAAGAGCTGACTCACTGGAAAAGACCAAAAAAAGGGTGTGGCAGAGGGTGAGATGGTTGGATGGCATCACTAACTCAATGGACATGAATTTGAGCAAACTCTGGTAATAATGAAGGATACGGGAGCCTGAAGTGCTGCAGTCCATGGGGTTGCAAAGAGTTGGACCTGACTTAGTGACTGGACCACAGCTGGCTTTCTGGGCCTCTAGTTTGATGGCAGATTATGGGACTTGTCAGTCTCCATAATTCCAGGACGCTGGGGTGGGGGTGGGGGTGCTGGGTGTTTGTGAGCCTCTGGTTGCCTGTGCTATTTCATTCCATCTCCCCTCAGCCAGAACTTGCTGGCAACTAAGAAATAGTTGTGGAATGAAAACTTGGAAAGAATTCATTCATTCAACAAAAACTGATTGAGTTCCGGCTCTAAAAGTGAAGGTCTGGTGCAAAACATGTGTGGTTTGGATCCTGGGTTATTCCTGCTCTACTGAGTACCTATTGTGTTCCTAGTATGGGCCAGGCATTCAGTAGGTGCCTACTTAACAGGTGCTGAATGACAGAAGGCATTGTGCAGTGATTGGCAAGACACATCACTTTGCCTTCCCTCAGTTCTTTGTCTCTGAAATGGGCACAATAAAGACCTTGTCCTTCGACTGTCCAGGTAGTCCAGTGGCTAAGACTCTGACCTCCCAGTGCAAGAGGCCCAGGTTTGATTGCTGGTGAGGAAGATCCCTTGGGGAAGGAGATGGCAACCCACTCCAGTATTCTTGCCTGGAAAATCTCATGGACAGAAGAGCCTGGTGGGCCACAATCCATAGGGTCACAAAAAGTTGAACAGGACTTAGTGACTGAGCACACACAGGGAGCTAGATCCCACATGCTGTAACTAGAGAGTTTACGTGATGCAACTAAAGATACCATTTGGCACAAGTAAAAGATGCTGCAACTAGGACCCTGCACAGACCCCCCCCCCAAATATAAAAAAAAAAAACCAACAAAAAATAGCCTGTCCTCATGTGGATATGAAGAGATGGTGCAGATGGTGTGCAGAGCTGGGGTCTCATAGATTCCCTACCAGCACTAGCTTTGACCATGATGAGATTTTTAATTTATTATGGGTGGGAGGATAATTGCTCCGCAGTATTGCACAGGCTCCCATCATATGTCAACAAGAATTAGCTATAGGCACACATATGTCCTCTCCCTTGAACTGCCCACCCACCTCCTTCCTACCCTTCTAGGCGGTAACAGACCAGGTTCCTGAGACACACAGCCGATTCCCATCAGCTAACCGTCTCACACATGGCAGTATATGTTTCCATGTTACTCTCTCCATTCCCATGATGGAGGAAAGGGAATCCAGTCACCTAGCAGGGCCCAGGGGAGTTTTGATGTCCTAATTCTGTGGCTCTTCACCTCCGACTCTGTGTCCACAGCGTCTGCAGAGGGAATGTCACCTGTCACGGGACCCCAGCCACGACCTTTGAGTGCTCAAAAGTCAATCTATGTATTGTGTATACCGTATGTAACATAGATAGCTGATGAGAAGCTGCTGTATAACATAAAGAGCCCAGCCTGGCACTCTGAGAGGACCTAAAGGGGTGAGGTGAGAGGTCAAGAGTATTAGTCACTCAGCTGTATCTGACTCTTTGTGACCCCATGAATTTTAGCCTGCCAGGCTCCTCTGTCCATGGGGATTCTCCAGGCAAGACTACTGGAGTGAGTTGCCATTTCCTTCTCCAGGGGAATCTTCCCAATCCAGAGATCGAACTGGTGTCCCTTACATTGCAAGGCAGATTCTCAACCACTGGACCACCAGGGAAGCCTGTGTGTGTCTGTTTCTAAGGGCATGTGAGTCTGCTAAGTTGCTTCATTCATGTCTGACTCTTTGTGACCGAGGAGCCTCACAAGCTCCTCTGTCCATGGGATTTTCCAGGCAAGAATACTGGAGCAGGTTTCCATGCCCTCCTCCAGGGGATCTTCCCAACCCAGGGATTGAACTGGCATCTCTTTTACGTCTCCTGCATTGGCAGGTGGGTTCTTTGCCGCTATCGCCTCCTGGCAGGGAGTGGATAATCCCCAGAGAGGAATAACAGATAATGAAGAGGAGAAGAAATGAGGCTGGAATGAGAGGGCAGAGAAGGGTGAAGGAAAGGGAGAGAGGAGACTGAGCTCTCTTTACGATGTTCTTTCCCTGCTTCTTTCAGAGAGAGGGTGGCTCACCCTGAGTCCCGCAGCTGGGCGGGGGCAGCTAGACTGTGGACTATGTGTGGGCTCCACGTTTGGCCTTCTAACTTCCACCAGCAGGAGTGTGGCCGATGGGACCTGGCCATTGTTATTCAGTTCAGGGAGCTGGATGCTGCCGGCTCACATGGAAATGAGTCTTCCAGTCCACTGAGCCCAATGCTGGCAGCTGGATAGCCCAGCAATCCTGGCTATGCCGCTGGCCCTGGAACAGGAGGAGCCTCCTGGGCTGGGTTCTTGGGTCGCAGCCCCTGGGGAAGTTGGGGAGGCAGGGCAGACCTTTCCTGAGACTGCCTGGGAGAAGAAACTAGCCTCTAATGATGCCAGAGTCTTGGGCGGCTGGAGGATGGGGGAGCGTGAACTCTTTACAGTCTGTTCACGGGCTGCAGAAGCCTGTGCCAGACACGGACATAGCCTTGCACTGGCCTGGCAGCCTGGCAGCAGCTGCCGTGGAAGAAATTGCCGCTCACCTTCATTTCCAGCCGGCTTCGGGGGTCAGGAGCCAGCCCAGAGCCATGGGAAGAGCAGGAAGTGGCCTGAGTCAGGCGCAGCTGGAGCGTACATCCCCGCTCTGCATGGCCCGTCGCCTCCCAGAGTCCCAGGTTCCCCATTTGTCAAATGCAGACGATCACAGTAAAAGTGCATTTGCTGACGTTTATGGAACACTTAACAGTTCCAAAATGCCTTAGGGCCCGAACTCTAATGCATCCTCATAACAGATGGTTACGGTTATTTATTTCTAAAACTTAGTGGCTTAAAATGTCAATTGATCATTCTGTCCCTCGCTCCTGTGGGCTGGTTGGGCTCAGCTGGTTGCTTCTGGCTGGGGTTGCTGCTGCCGTGGTGGATCAGGTGCAACTGGGACTGGAGTCATCTGAAAGCTCGACTGGGCTGGCTGGTTAAGGGGCTTCTTCCCTCCCAGGGTGGTCTTAGCCTCACTCTCTGCAGGGCTCTAAGCCTCCAGGACTTTCCCCTTTGACCGCATCACAGCACGGGGAGTGTATTAGTTTTCTGTTGCTGTTACAATGAGCGTGCTCAGTCACTTCCATTGTGTCCAACTCTTTGTGACCCCATGGACTGTAGCCCGCCAGGCTCCTCTGTCCATAGCAAGAATACTGGTGTGGGTTGCCATGCCCTCCTCTAGAGGATCTTCGTGACCCAGGAGGGGACCACGTTTCCCACGTCTCCTGCATTGGCAGGCGGATTCTTTACCTATGAGCCACTAGGGAAGTCCCCTCATTTTAGTTTTGATTTGCCTTGAACGAATTAATGAATCTTTACATCCACTTCCTGCCTGAGAGTGGCCACTCCTTGGCAAAAGAGAGGAGAAATTCGACGGCTATTTTGGCGGCAAGCGTCTCTGCTTTGATTACCTAGATTGCTGATTCATTAGCAGAGATTTACAATGTGTAATTTTTCCCCCCTAGTTTGAGATAGACTCCTTTAGGCTGGGAAAACATTGGCAATGTATTTTCTAAATGCATTTTAGTTCCTTGGACATGCTTTTTAAAACATTGGCTGTTCCATTAAGGTCTCAGTGGAGAAATCGTAATCGTAAACAGAGATGTCATTTACTGAGCTTCTACTATGTGCTAAGTGCTTTAGACTGATTGCAACATTTAATCTCAACAGTCCTGTGCGGTAGCACAGTGATCCCTATCGTAATAATAATATTAGTAATAATAATGGCAACAGCAGTACTGGCACTAACAAGCAATAATAGAAACAACAGCAAATATTTATTGAGCAATCGTTGCTGAGGGCCAGGCACTGTGCCCTGGGATGTACACAATATCCTTATCCCTTTGCTCACATGCTATTAAGGACATTTGGGCTGAATCTCGGGTATTGCCCAGTGTTTTTGCCCTCCCTCTCAAATACAACTTTTCTTTTTTAGCAGAAAGAGACAAGCCTGTCTGGGTGGCGCTAGTGGTAAAGAACCCCCCTGCCAATGTAGGAGACTTACAAGACACGGATTCGATCCCTGGGTCAGGAAGATTCCCTGGAGGAGGGCAAGGTTCAGGGCTGTGGTCTTGGGGAGAGGAGAACTGGGTTCAGATCTTGGCTTTTCCATTTTCCAGCTGTGTGACCTTGGACAGGTGACTTTATCTCTCTGAGCCTCATCTTACTCATCCTTAAAATGGGAACAAGAACATTGTGGTAGAGTGCCATCAAGATATTTACTCTCTTTGTCCCACCTTTAGGGTCAGTTAGGGTTGCTGCATCTCTTTCTCTCTCTTGCTTTTTCCCACTGCATCTGTGGATGGAAGGTTTGCTGACAGCAGACAGCCCCTGCCCGATAGCCCTCTCCTCACAAATTTCTGTCTCCAGATTCTGGGAACTGCTTCCTCCTCACCCCAGGATTATCTCTCAACAGACTTAGCTCATCTTTCCCATCCTTTTGCCCTCTAACCCCTTAAGCTCTGTTTCTTCCAGCTCTCTAATTCTCCTTAGCAGCATCTTTCCTTGCTGGGTTCCATTCCTGCCACTGTGTGATAATCCAGTCCTCTCAACCCACTTCCTAAGGTATCAGCAAATAACTAATTTAAGCAGGGATTCTCACTGGGTGACCTGAGGGTTTTGTAGGATTTTGCATCTGTTTGCATTTTTTTCTAGGAAGATGGTCTATAGCCTTCCTTCCTCCTCCCGCCCCCCACATTCTTCAAACATAAAAAGATTAAGAACCACTGGGTATTTGTCACTTCTTCCAGAATCATCTGATTTTACAGATGACTTTAGAATAGTCAAAGGAATGAATCTTTAATGGTGGAATTATTACAGAAGGTTGCACAGATCCTAGGGCTTGGCACAGCCTGCAGCATCTTCAGTTGGTCATTGCAAACGGTGCTTGCCTGACATCAGAGCTTAATACATAGTTATAGATTTTATTATCCCAAAGTGGAAACACAAAGTCTGAGAGATTCATGTCGGATTATAAAAAGTCCAGACTTACAATTCTCTAAAACTTTTTCAGAGTGGAGGAGAAAGGAAAATATTAATAAAAGATGACATGCTGAAATAAATGGACCTGAGAGCAGATAACAAAATAAATCTTGCAGCCAAGGAGTTTGGCTTCATGATGGAGGCGGGAGGATATTTAAGAAGGGGGAAGAAATGAATAAAAGAAAGGAATAGGAAAGTTTCTCCCTCTTTTTAAAAAATATCTATTTATTTGGCTGTATCAAATTGGTTGCAACACGTGCAATCTTCATTACTCATGCAGGATCTTTTATTGAGGAACATGGACTCTCTAAATGTGGCACCCAGTCTCCAGAGTGCTCAGGCTTCAGTAGTTGCATTGCGTGGGCTCAATTACTCCATGGCATGTGGGATCTTAGTTCCCCGATCAGGGATTGAACCTCTGTCCCCCGCATTGCAAAGTGGATTCTTAACTGCTGGGCCACTGGGGAAGTCCCTCTCCCTCTTTTCTTGAAGTGACCCACTTTCTGCCTTTGGGAGTCAGAAAACAAAATATGTATGCCCTTATCTCTTAGCAAGTTCAGATGTGCCAACATCAGGGGGAAGGTTGATCTTTTAAGGATAGAATCCTCCCTTTTTAAACTATATTGATTTATTGGGCTGTGTTGTGTCTTAGCTGTGTGGGATCTAGTTCCCTGACCAGGGATCAAACCCAGGTCACCTGCATTGGAAGCATGGAGTCTTAGCCACTGGACCGCCAGTGAAGTCCTCTCTCCTTTTTTCTTTCTCCTTCCCCTACTTTTTCTGTCCATCCCTGCCTTCTGTCTGTCTTAATTAAGTCTTGACTAGATGCTTGGTGGGGTGGTAGGCAATATACCAGCATTATCTCAGATTTGCACCTTGCCAGCTATGTGACCTTGGGTGAGTGACAACCTCACCGAGATTGTTTCTTTTGTTCGTGGAGGGGTTATAGGGCTTGCATGATATAGTACATCTGAAGCCATGGGTACAGCGTCAATGAGCAGCAGTCCATTAATAAATGTTCTCCTTCTTCTCCTTGTAACACAATTAGCCAGCCCTTAATGCATCTAATTAATAAATGTGCATTTGAAAGAGACTGACACAGTGAACAAGGAACAGTGCTTCCTTTTATTGCCTGCAGGAGGGTACCTGGACACAATGCACTGAAGCTGCCAATTTTAAAATAAGGTGGGATCTTGATTCCTGTTTTAAGGTGTGGAGTAGGCAGGGGTAGTTTCTGAAATGCAAATGTACATTGTGTTGCCATGACAAAGATGTTGCAAAGAAATAGAAAACCCAGAACTTCAGAGCCAGAACAGATTTCAAACCAAATTACTCTATTTTCCAAGCCCAAACTGGGACAGAGGGTCAGAAGGGTACAAGCGATCTTCTGGGGACAGCGGGACAAAGTCATATTGTCTAGAGTTTGAGATGCTATCTTTTAGATGCTTTAACATATCTGAAAATAGAATGCCTTTTGTGTGCATTTAATGTACCTTTTTTTTTTTTTAAGTCTGAAAAAGCTATTATACCCAATGTGCATCTATAGGCAATGGTGTTTTAAGATGGAGCAAATATGGTTTTGAAATCCGAGCTGACACTGCTGGACTCAATCATCAGTCCAAAATGGGGCTTATTCTCTTCTGTACGCTGAGGAGGTAGACCAGTTGACCATTCGATGTTCTTCTAGCACAAGTGTGCCCTACTACCCCTCAGCCTCTATTTCCACGTGGCTCCATCTTCTCGTGCTTCTATCTCAAGGGCCCTTGGGGCTGACAGTATGATCTGCCTGTGCATGGGGGAGGCTGGAAGCATAAGAGAGTTAATGGCCCTGGAAGCAGCCTTTGGCCAACATGGCCTGGGATTTGGTGGAAAATACCCCCAGATTGCTTGCCCTTTAGGTGGGAAACTCTGAGGTGTGTCCAGCATTCCCCAGTGGTACCCAGCTCCAGTTTGCACACAGGGCATCTTACTCTATAATACATCCCTGGCTGCCTTCCCCTCCTCCTGCTCATGCATCCCCTCCCAAATAAATTACTTGTGCTACAATCCTTGTGAGATGGCTCACTAAAAATTGTTTTTATCAAACTATAGTTGATTTACAATTTGTGTTAATCTCTGCTGTATAGCAGAGTAATTCAGTTATGCATACCTATATTCTTTTCCTTTGTGGTTTGCAACAGGATATTGAATATAGGTACCTATGCTATACAGTAGGGCTTTGTTGTTTATTCATCCTATCTGTATTAGTTTGCATCTGTTAATCCCAGACTTCCATTTCATCACCCCTCACCCCTTGGCAACCACAAGTCTGTTCTCATGTCTGTGAGTCTGTTTCTGTTTGCAGATAGGTTATTTGTGTCATATTTGAGAGTCAACATATTGTTGTACTTCTTTGGGGCCCCATGAACTGCAGCCCGCCAGGCTTCCTTGTCCTTCACTATCTCTTGGAGTTTGCTCAAACCCATGTCCACTGAGTCGGTGATGTCATCCATTCACCTCATCCTCTATTGACCCTTTCTCCTCCTGCCCTCAATCCTTCCCAGCATCAGGGTCTTTTCCAATGAATCGGCTCTTCACATCTGGTGGCCAAAGTACTGGAACTTCAATTTCAGCATCAGTCCTTCTAGTGAATATTCAGGGTTGATTTCCTTTAAGACTGACTGGTTTGATCTCCTTGATGTCCAAGGGACTCTTAGGAGTTTTCTCCAGCACCACAGTTCGAAAGCAACAGTTCTTTGGTGCTCAGCCTTCTTTATGGTCCAACCAATGTCATAGAAAAGCTATGACAAAGCTAGACAGCATATTAAAAAGCAGATACATAATGTTAACAACAAAGGTCTGTATAGTCAGAACTGTGGTTTTTCCAGTAGTCATGTAGAAATGGGGGAGTTGGACCATAAAGAGTCCATATATACACGATATCATATATGTGTCGCTCTCTTTCTGTCTTCTCTTAGTGTGTGTGTGTTGGTTCATTTTTGGTGTCAACTTGACTGGGTCACTGATTGCACAGCTAGCTGGTAAAACATTGTTTCGGAGAGTGTCTGTGAGGGTGATTCCAGAAGAGATTAGTGGGCTCTGTAAAGCGGATGGCCCTCCCCAGTGTGGGTGACTCCATTGTGAGGCTGATCAGAGCAAGAGGCAGAGGAAGGCTGAGTTCCCCCTCCCTGGCTGTTGAGCTGGGGCACTGCTCTTTTCCTCTCCTGGCTCTTGGGCCTTCAGACCTGGACTGGAATTTACAGCATCAGCCCTCTGGCTCTCAGGCCTTTCCACTACACCATTGTGGTGTTGGAGAAGACTCTTGAGAATCCCTTGGACTGCAAGGAGATCCAATCAGTCAGCCTTAAACAAAAGCAAGCCTAAATATTCATTGGAAGGACTGATGATGCTGATGCTGAAGCTCCAATACTTTGGTCACCTGATGTGAAGAGCTGACTTACTGGAAAAGACCCTGATGCTGGGAAAGATTGAAGGCAGGAGGGGAAGTGGGCAACAGAGGTTGGATGGCATCATTGACTACATGGACATGAGTTTGAGCAAGCTCTGAGAGATGGTGAAGGACAGGGAAGCCTGGTGCGCTTGTCTATGGGGTTGCAGAGAGTCGGACAAGACTGAGACAGAAGAACAGCTGGCTTTCTGGGCTTCCAGCTTGATGGCAGATTGTAGGACTTCTTTGTCTTCATAATTCTGTGCCTCCATCCCTGGTGATATCTGTGTCCTATTGGTTCTGGTCTCTGGAGAATCCTCATTGTCGCAAGAACTGCTCCTGGGGAACCCAGCCTGGGATAGCTGGCCACCTGTGACTTTACGAGAGCTTCTTGACTACAGAGACAGGTATTGTGAAGTCTTTCCTTAGGGGATCTTTTTAATATTGAAATAGCTGAGCAGCTGTGAGAGCAGTGGAAGGAGAATTGCCTTCACTTTAAAAAATATTTATTTATATATTTGGCTGCACTGGGTCTTAGTCATGGCATGCGGGATCTTAATTACATGGGATCTTTTGCTGTGGTGCTTGGGCTCAGCAGTTGTGGCCCATGGGCTTAGATGCCCTATGGCATGTAGGATCTTAGGATTTCCAGGTGGCACTTGCAGTAAAGAACCTGCCTGCCAATGCAGGTGATGTAAGAGATGAGGGTTCAAACCCTGGGTCAGGAAGATCCCCTGGTGAAGGGCATGGAAATTCACTCTTACCTAGAGAATCCCATGGACAGAGGCGCCTGGTGGGCTACAGTCTGCAAAGAGTCAGACACTACTGAAACAACTTAGCTCCCCAACCAGGGATTGAACTGACATTCCCTGCATTGCAAGACGGATTCTTAACCACTGGACCACCAGGAAGTCCCCCAAGAGGCAATTTCTGCAATAGGGATAATTTCTACCTCCCTGGCTTGTTATGAAGCTTAAATGAGATCCTGTCTTTCAAGAGCTCATTGAGTGGCTACATCCTTCATCACTGAATGGCCCTTGGACTCTGTTGTTTTAGCAACAGTGAGGAAGTTCTGGATCCTGAGGCTACACTGAGATGGGAGCATCTGGTGAGGAGCTAGGGTCCCTTCAGAGGCTCCTTGGCAGAGCATCCTCACTTCCCAGTGAGGCTGACGATGTTCCCTGTGCTACTGTTCTGTGAGCATCCCAGCCCTGGATCCCTGAACGTCACCTGAGTGAGTGAATCTATTTTCGAGTTGTGGTGGAGCAGGGCATAAGTGGAAGAAGTCAACAGTGGCTGAGTCCACCACGGAGAAGACAGAGAGCTCATTAAATCCAGGCTCACCTTTTCAGATCAGCAGGGGCCCCTAGCTCAGGGAAATTCTACCTGCAGCATGCATTTGTCTGTGGGGTAGCTGAGAGAAGAAAGGAGAAAGGAAAAAACACAGAAAGGAGAGGGAGATAGTGAATAGGTGACGAGCCCAGGGAAACATACTGAATTCTGCTTCCTTTGCTTTGAATTTGCTGTGTGACTTCAAACATATCTTTATTCCTCTCTGGTCCCAGCAACAGTAGTGATTTTTTTTTTTTTTAAATTCTAAGGCTGACCATTCAATAGGTTCATCTCACCTGACCTGACTTTTCCTGGGTTTATTTCAGAGGAAAGAGTTCATATTCTGGTTCAGTTTAACTTGTGACTCAGGAAAGATGTCTAGGTAGTCGTTCATTCTAACAGCATTTAATTGAGCACCTACTGTGTACCAGGCTCTGCCACCCTAGGCTCCAGGAGCTCATGGTTAGAGGGTGGTGGAGAAGCAAACAGGCACCCAAGCAGGTCAGTGCAGCCCAATGAGTGCTGGAGGGTGGGCGGGGGCTCGCAGGGCTGACTCTGCCTGAAGATTTCAGAAAAGAGGCAGCAGTTGTTTTTTTTTTAAATTATTTTTTATTGAAGGATAATTGCTTTACAATATTGTGTTGATTTCTGCCAAACATCAACATGAATCAACCATAGGGGCACATTTGTCTCCTCCCTCTTGAGCCTCCCTTCCACCTCCCACCCCATCCACCCCTCTAGGTTATTACAGATCCCTGGTTTGAGATCCCTGAGTCACACAGCAAATTCCCGCTGGCTATCTACTTTACATGTGTTAAAATATATACACATGTTATGCATATGTTAGAGTATATCCATTCATCCCACTCTCTCCTTCCTCCCCTCTCCATGTCCATAAGCCTGTTCTCATTGTCTGTGTCTCCGTTGCTACCCTGCAGATAGAATCATCACTACTATCTTTCTAGATTCCACATATATGTGTAATATACGATATTTGTTTTTCTCTTTCTGACTTACTTCACTCTGTATAATAGGCTCTAGGTTCGTCCACCTCATTAGAACTGACTTAGATGCATCCCTTTTTATGACTGAGTAATATTGCATTGTATATGTATACCACAGCTTCTTTATCCATTCATCTGTTGATGGACATCTAGGTTGCTTCCATATCCTAGCTGTGTAAATAGTATGAGGCAGCAGTTTTTATTAGTAATAACAGCTGCTGATCTTTGCTAAGTCTTTCCCATGTGCTAGTTTCTGTGCTAAGTGATTTGCAAACAGTGTTCTGCTAAGCTTCCTTTTAGCCCTAGCAGGTAGGTTCTGCTATTCATTCTAGTTTACAGATGAGAAAGTCAAGGATCAGAGAAGTTAAGTAACTTGCATCAGGTCACAGAGCTAGTAAGGGGTACAGTTGGGATGTGAGCAAACTGTGGGCCCATAACCCAAATCCTGGCCCCTGGCTTGTTTTTATAAATAAAGTTTTATTGGAACATAGGCACATCCCTGCATTTGCATATTATCTGCAACTGCTTTCACACTATGGTGGTAGAATTGATTAGCTGTGATAGAGACCTAACAGCCTGCAAAACTGAACATAGTGATCTGGCCTTTACCAAAAGGTTTGCTGAGCTCTGCTTTATTACATCAAGTCATTTCATTCTCACGACAACACAATAACTGCCCCATTATATCATGCGGGAAACCAGGCACAGAGAGGCAAAGTTGCTTATCCGAGGTCACAAAGCAGAGCTGGGGTTAACACTCTGGCCACAGTTTGGCCCAGACGCTGTGCTCTACCCATTTTATCCCACTACCTTTGCAATCAAACCAGCAAGATCTGCTCTTTATTGCTTGATTTTAGTGTAGAGCAGGAGGAAGAAAAAAACAGGTACTCGTTAGAACAGGCTACCAGCAGATGTCAAAATATTTTCGGTGGCACCAGAGATGCATGTTGGGAAGGGAAATCTTGGGGAACCAGAACTTTCAATATTTATCTTTGTGGTGACCACATAGTGGGAACTTTGGCAGCTCGCCCAAAATGGTCTGTCGGCAGGAGGCTGTGGGGAGGGGCTGGAGAAAACGGTTTGTAGAAGAACTGAGCCCGTGGGGCTGCTGCAAGGATTAAATCAAGTGATAGACAGAGGCGCCCAGCGCTGTGCCTGCTGAGGTTCCTGCGGGTATTCGCTATCATGTATCCTTACGAGCTGTTCCCAAGTAGTGTTCTTAGTTCCCAGCAGCATCTGGTTCACTCGCTGGTTCTCTCTCACTTCTGGGTCTTGGCGTGCTCAGTTCTCCCCGTATTTGCTCATCCGGGAGCTGAGACCCATGTCTGCCCAGCTCTCCTAGGCTGTGCAGCCTCAAATCGGGTGTCAGGTGGGCAGGGGTGCTCCTTGACCGCTCCACCCCTGGACTCTGTGTGCATACCCCCCGTTCTGTTACAGCCCACAGTCTCCCCCAATTATATGAGGCCGGGTCGAGGTGGTGAGAGTGCAAGATCCTAGCCCCTAGACCAGCAGTCAGTGACAAGGGCCCTGGGCCTTTGGCTTTGCAGACAAGAATTCTCATGAAGACGGAAAGTAGTGAAACAAGTATTTATTAAGAGAAAAAAAGGGTACAAGTACATTGGATAGATATATTAGAGTCTCTGAGTCACACCCTTGTAGTTTGAATTACCTTTATGGGGGCATTCTTTCTGGTTTCCTTTGGCCAATCATTTTGATTTGTCTGGTTCACAGTCCATATTTGGTATAGCTCAGGATCCTCCCACAGGCGTGCACGCATCTCTTAACCAAGATAGATTCTACCGCAATGGCCTGTGGGTAGAGCATCCCTTGATGTCATTCCCCCTTTGACCTCCAAGGAGCCTTTCTGTGCACGTGTGGTTGGGGAGTTCTCCTGACTTTGGGAATGAGAAACACGTGGTCTGGGCAGGGCCCAGCTTGCTGTTTTGATTGTCCTGTTATTCTCATCTTGGAATTTTGGTCCACAGGGAATGAATCTCCAATAGGTTTACTATGGGGGTGGAGGTAGGTGTCTACCTCCGGCTTCAGGGTCATCCTGGACTGTTGGATGCTCAGCAGTATCCCTGCTGTCTTCCCACTTGATGCCAGTGACGTCTGCCCCCACCCTCCAACACTGACAACCGAAACTATTCTTCAGATTCTAACTGTCCCCAGGGGCGGGGACACAAAATCATGGTTTAGCTTAAACTTCAGAAATGCCTCTTTATGGTTGTGTTCACAAACTCACTGCTTTATAGACTATGTATGGGCTTTTCAAGAGTAATTTTTGACTTTTGGTGACTTCTTCCTAGCTTAACGGCTCAGAACTTTCCTGGTACCCTGCTGTGGAACCACCCAGTGGGGCAGATGAGTTCCTGCAGCCAGAATTCCTGTGTTTAAACCCAAGCTCTACTCTTTACGAGGTCTAAACCTCTAGGAAGTTACTCTCACTGAGCCTCAGCTTCCTCATCTGTAAAATTGGGAGTAATTTTAGTATCTACCCTACGAGGTTGTCATGGTACTTAACTGAACAAGTGCTCTTGTTCAGGCACTGGGTAACGTCCGACTCTTTGTAACCCCATGAACTGCAGCATGCCAGAATTCCCTGTCCCACACCATCTCCCTGAGTTTTCCCAAGTTCATGTCCATTGAATCGGTGATGCTATCCAACCACCTCATCCTGAGTGAGCGCATAAAGTGCTGATGAGAGAACTTCATGGGGACTTCTGGTGACCCAGTGGCTAAGACTTCATTCTCTCAATGCAGGGGGCCCAGGTTGGATCCTTCGTCGGGGAACTAGATCCCACATCCTGCAACTAAGAGTTCACATACTGGAGGTATACGATCTGGCCTGCCACAGTGAAGATTAATGATCCTTGGTGATGCAACTGAGACCAGGTGCAGCCAAATAAATAAAAATAAAATAAATCTTTTAAGAAAGAGAATACTCTGTAAGGAATACTACTATTACTTCCACGTGGCTCCAAGAGTTGTTGAAAATTCCCAAGTTTGGAATTAAAAAAAAATTTGTTTGTTCTCGTCCCCTGGCCTGCCATGGGCAAACTCCACGAATTCTGAAACCTCTTTCCCAGGAGAATGAAAGCCTTGCAGAAGATATAAAAGCGATGGCTCTTTTTCTATTGCTAACCTTGTTTAAAGTGGTCAATTACGGATCATCAAAGGGAATGGATTGCAGAGGAGCAGGGGTGGCGTCAGTTTCGGATGGCTCCCCTTATTAACTCCCATGTCATTGTTTGGCTGGCACTTATGGGCTGGGGAAGTTACGGCCACATTTTTCTAGGCTGAAGTGGAACACACTACAAGGGGGATAAGTGAGCTAATGCGTGGCAGTCATTCTGCACAGTGCCTGCCACGTGGTAAACACTTTGTAAATGTCAGCTGTTGTTCCTCCTGTGGGATGCGAGTTGCTCCTGCCTGGAGGTAATGGTGTTGGAAACCTGCTGTGTGCTGATTGACAGCTCCCCCCACCCACACCCCGAAGATGTGGACCACTGAGCCGGACCTTATTTGGAAAAAGGTTCTTTGCAGGTGCAACTGAATTAAGATCTCAAGATGAGATCACCTTGGATGCTCTGGTTGGCCCCAATCCAACAGCTGGTGGATTTAAAAGAGGAGATGATAACAAGTGAGAACACCATATGAGGATGGAGGAAAAGAGTGTAACAGGAAGGAACAGAATCTGACTCCTTGCTCGCCATTGCTTTTGTTACTATAATCACGGAAAGGATGCTGTCTATAGCCATAAGCATACCTAATGGCCTGCCTCGAGGAACCCTGTGTCCTCTGCCTGAAAGTTAAAGTGTCTTTGTTTAGCTCACAGGAAGACCTTCTGACCCTGTCCACCTGTGGATGGTGGGAAGAAGGAACGAACACATAAGCTCTCTAAAGCTGGCCAAGCCAGAAGAGAGTTTGCAAGACTTAAGGCCATTTTTTACCTTTACTTCCTCACCTCCTCTCCCTCTCTGTTTTATAAAAGACACTGGCCTCCAGACCCTGATAAGATGGTGCTCTAGAACCCTAGTCCTCCTTCTCCGTGGATGCCCAGCTTTCTGAATAAAGTTGCTATCCTTGCCTCAACACTTCATCTCCTGATTTCCCGGCTTGCTGTGCCATGAGCAGAGTGAGCTTGGACTTGGTAACCACTGGAGTGATCCATCTATACCCTCCAGCCGAGGACTGCTGAGTTGTGGCTGTCCCCAGATGCGGAGGGACCAGTGTGGAGCAGATTCCTCCTTATTGCCCTTGGAGGGACCAGCCCGGTGACTCTGTGACCTTGGGCTTCTGGCCTCCAGAATGGTGAGAAAATACCTTTCTGTGGTATTAAGCTGCCCCCTTTCTGGTACTTCGTTACAGCAGCCACAGAAACTAATAAAACACCCTATTTGGATGGTATACTTTTCCTTTTTTTTAAAACAAAATTTTATTTTATTCAAGTACAGTTGATTGACAACGTTATGTTAATTTCTGCTGTACAACTCAGTGATTCAGTTTACATATATATGGATATTATTTTTCACACTCTTTTCCATCATGATTTATCACAGGATATTAAATATAGTTCCCTGGGCTATGCAGTAGGACCCTGTTATTTGTCCATCCTATATATTATAGCTTACATCTGCTAATCCCAAACTCCCAATCTATCCCTCCACCACCTCCCTCCTCCTAGGCAACCACAAAGCCTGTTCTCTATGTCTGTGGGTTTATTTCATAGATAATTTTTTTTGTGTCTTTATACACACACACACACACACACGTATGTATGTATACATATACATGTACATATAGTTTTTGGCTGTGCCCCATGGCCTGTGGGGTCTTGGTTCCCCACCCAGGGATTGAACCAGTGCCCTTGGCAATGAAAGCACTGAATCCTAACCATTGGACTGCCAGTGAATTCTGCCATACTTCAGATTCCACATATAAGTTACATGCTATTTGTCTTTCTCTGACTTAGCTTCACTCAGTCTGATAATCTCTAGGTCCACCTATATTGCAGCAAATGGCATTATTTCATTCTTTTTTTACGGCTGAGTAGTATTCCACTACATATATCAATATAATGCCTGTCAACACTCAGCTTGCTTCCATGTCTTGGCTATTGTAAATAGTGTTGCTATGAAGAGTACGTGCCATTCTTTGGGCATGAAAGGTCATTCTAAGTGGTCTCTAGACTTGACATTTTATTACTTCAAATCTTGTTGTGAAAATTACTTTCCTCTCATTCCTCTGATTATTCAAAGCCAGAAGTCTTGGTCTGGCATCATCTGCCTTTGTTACTGATCTTCCATTTTTTAAAAAATTTTAAGCATTATTTGTTCTTCATTTTTGGCTGCCCTGGGTCTTCCTTGCCGTGTGTGGGCTTTTCTCCAGCTGTGGCGTGGGGGACCACTCCTCCTTGAGCTGCAAGGGTTTTTCTCTGTGGCGGCTCCCCTTGCTGCAGAGCACAGGCTCTAGGTGCTTGGGCTTCAGTGTTTGTGGCACTTGGGCCCAGTCGCTGCAGTGTGTGTGCCCAGACCTTGTGGGCTTCAGTAGTGGTGGCGTGCAGGCGCAGTAGTTGCGGCCTGCAGGTGCTAGAGTGCAGGCTCGGCAGTTGTGATGCAGCGGCCTCGTTGCTGTGCATGTGGAATGGTCCTGGACCGGGGATCAAACCCATGTTCTCTGCACTGGCAGGTGGATTCCTATCCACTGCACCACCAGGGAAGTCCCTGATCTTCCATTTAAACAAGACAGAACTGTCCTCTGGTGCAGAGCCTTCCGTGGACCCCAGGAGCTAGATTTTCATGGTATCTATTTTTTATGGCTGGTTATGGTAATTATTACACCAGTTTTTCATTAATAGCGATAAAAGGTCTTGTTGGAAAAGTTATTTATTTATTGAGGTAAGAAAGCAGTTGGTTTCAGGAAAAATCTTAAGTAAGTGATTACAGATTTTGCCTGACATGGTGAAGGTGGTATGAACCGTCTGATGTCAAGGATATTACTTTAATTAGAGGTGTGTTTGTGTGTCTGTGTGTGTTTGTGTGCGTATATCACACAGCTCATGAATTTACTTTTCTAACCGTACAGGAAGTCCCTGAGATACAAGTGTTTATGAACCAAGGTAAATCATTTTGAACAGCAAACAGCAGTGCAAAATTAAGATCTCTCAACAATTAAAGGGCAAAGTTGTCACCTGTTATGAAGCATCACTGGAATTAATAAAGTAGCAAGAAGGTTATTTTAGAAGGCATCAAAATGGTATCAACAGCCCCAAACCTAGGTGCACCTTCTCTCCTCTTTGGGTAGGTGGGAGCCAGCCAGATGACCTTGACTTGGCTTTGAATGGAACTTGCCTTGTGGTTGGTAATCATGTTTAATGAGGGGAGCCTGTAGAGAAAAGATAGATGTCTCGAATCCACCCTTTACTGAGGAATCAGAATGAACTCAGCCATGCATAGGATGCTTACTGAAGTCTCATAATCTCAGACAGAAGGTGAGGAGGAGTCCTTTATATGACAGAGAACTGGAAATGCTAAAGCCCTTCTGAAGGGCTGTGCCTCTTTCAAAAGATGAAGTCCTTCTGCAAGATGACTAGCCCCTTGGGGCTGGTGCACTGGGATGACCCAGAGAGATGGCACAGGGAGGCAGATGGGAGGGAACACATGTATACCCATGGTGGATTCATGTTGATGTCTGGCAAAACCAATACAATATTGTAAAGTAAAAAAAAAAACTGAAAGAAAAAAAGATGACTAGCTTGGACTCTGAAAAAGTGTCAGTGACATGAATATTAAAACAAGGCAATGGGGCTGTTCTAGGTTAAAAGAAACTAAAGGGATATGACATCTAAGTGGAATACATGACCCTTGATTGAGTTCTGGATTAAACAAAAGAAGGTGGTATCACTGATATTACTAAAAATATGCCACTGGGGTTGCCAGGAGGATGTTAATATGGGCCACATATAAGGTGACATTATTGTATAATGTTGAAGCTCTTGGCTGTGATAATGATGTTATTACACATGGAATATGTTGGAGAATGTACTTGTTATTAGGAAATATATGCTGAAGTATTCAGGAATGAAATGCTTCAAATTGTTTTCGCATAGTTCAGCAAAAAACAAAACACAGGTAAGCAAATGTGGCAAAGTGTTAATGACCAATAAATCTAGATGAACCTAGGTGCCCATTATCCTATTATTTTAAATTTTCTATAGGATGACAAAGTTTCAAAATAAAGAGTTGGGAAATGGGGCTAGACTTATTGCTTTGTAGTTTTGCTTGCTTTTACGGAAATAAGAATTTGGCAATTTAACTGTGTCAACAGAGCTCCTAAAGTTCTGGTTTTAGTGAATCACTTGTTTTTAAAGCACTTCCTGGGCCTTCCTTGGTGGTCTGGTGGTTGCAAATCCACCTTCCAAGGCAGGGGACACAGGTTTGATCTCTGGTTGGGGAACTAAGATCCCATGTACCACGGGCCAACTAAACCTGTGTGCCACCAACTACTGAGCCCATGAGTTGTGGAACCGGTGCATCCCAGCTGCAGAGGAGCCCATGAGCTGCAGCTAAGCCAGACTGAAGATCCCACGTGCTGCATCTGAGACATGATGCAGCCAAAAATGAAAAGTAAATTAAATAAATATAAAAAAATAAAGCACTTCCTTTGTGTGAGCAAAGCTCTAAGGGAAAAAGATTCCCTTCTAGGCTTCAGAGGCATTAGTAGACCACAGATGCTCCCTTTGTATCATGATTTTCTGCTCTGTTGGATCCAGGACAGGATGCTGCTGCTATCCTCATCCCCCAGGCGTCTCAGGCTTATGCCACCTCTGTTTTGTACCAGGGCAGTGATTCTGATTGTCTCAGCAGGGTTGGCAAATGCATAGCACACGTAAGTGCTGCTCCTACCCTTGTATCCATAGAAGACATCACTAATCAATTTCAACACAAGGCTCCAGCCAGTCACCACTAATCAATCTCAGAGAAATGGTCACTTGATATCCTAGGCAACTGTTGACCCCTCGCAGTTTTCAAGCACAAGAAGTATGAGTCTGAGTTACTCTAAACCTGGTACAAACGATATCCAGGTTGTCCTGGTGACTCAGCCCTCTCCACTTGCCTTCTCCCCCCAGCATAATAAAACAGGATGTTATCTTGCCCCAAATCTCTTTTCAACATTTAGTGGGACCTCAGGGTACTCCTGTGTACTCACCAGGAGATTGGCTTTCACATTTGGGGCTGCCACTGCTCCCGGGGGTGCTGTCACCGAGTTGATGGGTGCTGTGCCCTCTGCCAAGGGCATCTCTTTTCTATTCTTCTGAATTTCTTCTAGCTTATCCACTGGGGCTCTTGGCACCAACACTAAAAAAAAAAAAACTAGGGACAAATGGATAAGGAAGTTGTGGTTCATATACTCGCTGGGATATTACTCAGCTATAAAAAAGAATGCATTTGAGTCACTTCTAGTGAGGTGGATAAAACTGGAGCCTATTATATGGAGTGAAGTAAGTCAGAAAGAGAAACACCAATACAGTACATTTAATGCAGATACGTGGAATTTAGAAGGATGGTAACGATGATCCTATATGCAAGGCAGCAACCGAGACACAGATGTAAAGAGACGGCTTTTCGACTATGTGGGAGAAGGCGAGGGTGGGACGATATGAGAGAATAGCATTGAAACGTGTATATCACCGTATGTAAACTAGATGACCAGTGCAAGTTCGAAGGGCACTCAAAGCCGGTGCTCTGGGACAACCCAGAGGGATGGGGTCCAGGATGGGGGAACATGTACACTCATGGCTGATTTGTGCTGATGTACGTCCCGAACCACCACAATATCATAAATTAATTAGCCTCCCATTAAAATAAATTAATAATTAAAAAGTAACCTGGGGATTCCCTGGTGGTCCAGTGGTTAGGATTGTGCACTCTCACTGCCATAGCCGGGGTTCAGTTTCGGGGTGGGGTGGGGAAATAAGATTCTGCAAGCTGCTTGACTCTGATGACAATAACGGCAGCAGCAACAAATTAATTGAGGTGTATTTTACATATCTTATATTTTATTCATTTCAAGTGTACAATTTGACAATTTTTTTTCAGTAAATTCACCACGTTGTGCAACTGTTGCCATCCTGCAATGAGATCCATCACAGCCATTAATCAAGGCCTTAGACTCTGACCAGAGCTTTACTCCACGGACCCCTGGTTTTTAGGTCTACAGGAACTACGCCTCTGGCTTTCCTGGGTCCCCAGCTTGCAGACAGTAGATTGTGGGACTTCTCAGCCTCCGTAATTGAGCCAATCCCTCATAATAAATCTTCCCATATTTTTAGATACATCCTATTAGCTTTGTTTCCCTGGAGAATCCTGGCTAATTCAGAGTCTACTCTGAGAACTGATCATTTTCCCTTTCCGTCTCTGAGAGTAAGCAGGAGAAGGAAGCACAGATGTGCTCTGGGCTTGCTTTGCAACCTGTGTGGCCAGAGTCTGTGCCTGGGCCCGGGGTTGCAGCGTGCAGCTGCTCGTGTCAGCAAAAGGCCTCTCTTTGCTCGTTTTTTCAGTGGTTCATCCTGGCAGCGGAAAGCGCAGAGGACGCTGGCAGATGGAGCGGAGCGGAAGCCAGTGGAGAGAAATACCTGGAGAGACGCTCCGTGAATGGGAATCAAATAGGGAGTCTTTTTACCCAAAGCAGACACCATGGACCTTGATTTTGAAGCCGGTGGGGATGGGAGGCACACTGGGGAAGCACCAGAGGTCTGCCCGGAACACTTATTAAGCTCCTGATGTTTGTTAGGCTATAATCTCTGAGAGTCCGCAGTACACTGAGCCCTAGTCCAAAACTCGAGGCTGGATTACCTCTCGAGCATCCCTCAAGGATGATCTTCCTTCTTTTCTTTTTTTCCCTTTATTTCTGCCATGCTGTGTGGTCTTCGTTCCCCGCCCAGGGAGTGAACCCGTGTTGCCTACAGTGGGAAGCAGGAAGTCTTAACCCCTGGACCACCAGGGAAGTCCCTGACCTTTCTTCCCTACCTCGATCACTTTCAGAGGCGGGGCGCCTCTGGTCACCTTCACTGGCTCAGCTGGGTCAGGGCAGCCAGGACAATGCTCCTGTGCTTAGATATCTCCACATGCGGAAGTGACGGCTGCATTTGGATGACGAGCATAAGAAAAAGTACTTGTCTTTCCCACTTGCCTTTTCTAAATGCCAGGTTCCTGTTAGAGGTGAGCGTGCAGATGGCAGGATGTGGATCTGTTTCTTTGGCTGTGTCACTACTATTTTTAAAAATGTCATCAGACATTTCCGGAACAGTCTTTTAATTTTGCTGGTGTTCTTGATACTCGTACCTGGGCTGCTCTCCTCTCCACTCAGCCTTCTGTTCCACTCACACTGCTTTTGCCGAGGCCACTGGTGGTCTCCAGGTCGCCAGATGCAGCGGTCAGTGTTGCTGACACATTACTTTTCATCCCAGTAGCTTTCAGCGCTCTCACCTTCTTAGAACACTTCCTTCTCTTGGCTTCAGTGTCACTTTCTTGGTTTTCCACATATTCACTGGAAGCTATTTATAATCTCCTCTGTATACTTTATAATCACCTCTGTTCTTTGCCGTCTTATGCCCCCACTGTGGAATCAGCCATTTGTGCATCGATCTCTGGCTTCTCGTGAAGGGGAAGGGTACTTAGAGACCACAGTCTGGGTGCTAGAGGTCTTTTTTTTTTTTTTTTTAAATAAAATAAACATCTTGAGTTTATACTGAGACTTGGACTTCCTTGGTGGCTCAGACGGTAAAGCGTCTGTCTACAACGCCGGAGACCTGGGTTTGAGCCCTGGGTTGGGAAGATCCCCTGGAGAAGGAAATGGCAATCCACTCCAGGACTATTGCCTGGAAAATCCCGTGGACAGAGGAGCCTGGTAGGCTACAGTCCATGGGGTCGCAAAGAGTTGGAGCAACGACTGGGCAACTTCACTTCACATTCAAACTCAGGACCATCAAGTATTTACTTAACTTGTTCAATCTTATATCAAAGTCTTTCTTCCATATCCAAATTCCTGATTCTCCAAGAAACCGATATAATTACTCATTTGCTTTATTGTGTAACACATGCAGAATTATCTCAGAAAAACAACAGCAAGACTGCCATTAATGATTTAATTAATAAAAATAGTTTGAGGTGCTTTTTTTGGCCTTAATATATATCTTACTAGAGGTGTTTTAAAATCACTATGTTTGAAAGTCACTCGAATAGTTTCTTTCCATGTGTTTATGGCACTAACTCAATGTACAAGGAAGGTCCTTTGTTTCATTTTGCTTTCTTTCAATTTTTAGGAATTAAAAAAATCAAGCTTATTTCTTCATTTTTAATTTTTACAGTTTTGGCTGTGCGTGTCTTTGTTGTGGCACGTGGCTTTTTCCAGTGGCCCTTGGCATGTGGAATCTTAGTTCCCCAACCAGGGACTGAACCTGTGTCCCCTGCCTCGGCAGGCGGATTCTTAACCACTGGACCGCCAGGGAAGCCCTAAAAAATTAACTTGAAAATTAGAGTCAAAAAATGTAGCTAGACTCCGTGTTCCCAAAGCAGGGGACCCAGACTGATCCCTGGTCAGGGAACCAGATGCCACATGCCGCAACTAAGACCCAGTGCAGCCAAATAAATATTAAAAAAAAAAAAAGGTAATTGTTAACAAAACAAAACAAAATGTAGCTTGAAAAATGTTTATAATGTTATAAAGTCAAATTTACACAATTTATTTCATTGAAATCTAGCTTCTATCTTTCTCCTTTTTAACTGTGTCCTACCTTCCCTGGTAGCAAACCATTTGTAGTTTTGATTTATTTTCCCATTAAAAGATATGTTCATATTCCGCCTCTTTAAGAAAGAGGTGGCACAATATGGCATCATAATATACACAGTTTTCTTCATCTTGATTTTTTTCATTTAATCACACATCATGAGGACTCTTCCGTGCAGACTGTAACACACTCCGCCTTCCTCTGGCAGCTGAGTAGTGGGTGGTGTTGCGTCCACGTTCAATGTTAATTCAGCCAGCTCCTGCTCCCCGATACATGTGGTTCCCAGCTTTCTGCTGTTACCAGTGATGCTGCAGTGATTCGCCTCATGCACGCTTCTTTGTCCTTTTCGTCAGTGTATTTTGGGGTAGATTTGTTTATTCATATTTTAAATACGTATTTATCTTTGGCTGCGAGAGCTCTCTCTGGTGGCTGGGCTTCTCCTGTTGCAGAGCATGGGCTCCAGGGCACGCGGGCTCGGCAGCTGTGGTGCACGGGTTCAGTTGCCCTGAGGCATGTGGAATCTTCCTGGGCCAGGTCTTGAACCTGTGTCCCCTGCATTGGCAGGCAGATTCTTAAGCACTGGACCACCAGGGAAGTCCTGGGGCAGAGTTTTAGGTGTGGGATTGCCAGTCAGTGGATAAATACACACGTAACTCTGCTGGAGGTTGTCAAGCCGCCTCCACTGGAGTTGTGTCCTTTTGCATTCTGGTCAACAACATCTGGAGAGCCTGTTTCCCCACCAGTTACAAAATGGCAGGTCGCGAAACTCTGAGGATGCTTGCTAACTGGTTCGGAGAACTCCTGAACTGGTCCTTGCTCTCACTCAGCAATCGGCTCTATCCACAGCAGCCAGAGAGCTCTTTTTGTAAATGTTAGTGATATCACATCACTCCCTTGCCTGAAACCCTGATGGCTTCTAATTTCAACATCTGCAATCCCATGGACTGTAGCCCGCCAGGCTCCTCTGCCCATGGGTTTTCCCACGAAAGAATACTGGACTTGATTGCTATTTCCTTTTCCAGGGGATCTTCCTGACCTTGGGATTGAACCCAGGTCTCCTGCATTGCAGGCAGGCTCCACCATCGGAGTTACCGGGGAAGCCCTCAGCCAACCCCTCACCTGGCAGCAAAGTCCTGCATAATCCAGTCTCTTCCTGCCTCTTTGATCCCACCTTGTCAGTTCCCCCACTGGCTCACTTTGTGCCGACTGTCTTGGCCTTTTCTCTGTCCCTTCAGTCACTAAGGTTGTTCCTTCCTCAGAGCCTTGACATTTGCTGTTCCTTCTGCTTGGAACTGTCCCCCCTTCTTTGCACAGTTGCCGTATCTGCATATTTACATACCAGCTTCTGTGTTCAAAGAAACCTTTTCCGACCAATGGCCTAAAGTACCCCTCCACTCATTCTTCCTTATCCTTTTTATTTTTTTTATTTTTTTTTGGTGTTGACTGATTGGTTATAAGCTCCTTAACAGCAGAATCTTTTCCTGCCTTCTCATCCTGGAATGTTCAATACATTCGATTCACTGGATGAATGTGCTGTGCTAAGTAGCTTCAGTTGTGTTTGATCCTTTGTGAGCTCATGGACTGCAGCCTGCCAGGCTCCTCTGTCCATGGGATTCTCCAGGCAAGAATACTGGAGTGGGTTGCCATGCCCTCCTCCAGGGTTGGATGAATGAATACCCAGCACATGCTTTGCCTGGGAGGAAAATCATCCTTGGGCTCATCCTCAGTCTCTGTCAGTAGAGGGCGCTCCATGAAGGCCGAATCATTTATTCATCTCTGTGCCTGTAGTTGGGGGCTTCCCAAGTGGCTCAGTGGTAAAAAAAAAAAAATCCTCCTGCCAGTGTAGGAGATGCTGGAGACTCGGGTTGGTCCCTGGGTCAGGAAGATACCCTGGAGGAGGAAATGGAAACCCGCTTCAGTATTCTTGCCGGGACAATCCCATGGACAGAGGAGCCTGGCGGCTACACCACATAGAGTAGCAGTGAACCCAGCACGACTGGGCACACATCACGTATGTGTAGTTGCTGTTGTTCAGTTGCTAGGTAGTATCTGACTTTTTGCAACCGATGGACTGTAATCTGCCAGACTCCTCTGTCCATGGAAAGTGGGCTGCCATTTCCTTCTCCAGGGCATCTTCCCAGACCAGGTCGGAACCCATGTCTCCTGCATTGGCAGGCGGATTCTTTACTACTGAACCACCAGGGAAGCCCCTTGACCTGTAGTACCTGCCACTTAATAGGAGCTCAGGAGGGACAAATTCAGATTTTGTGGAACCTGAAGCTCATACAGTTGAGGAGGCGTCTTTAGGTAACAGAATATAGAATTACAAATGTCACATTAGGTGGAAGGCCTTGCAAGGGACCCATGTAAGTAAGAGAGGGCCCCTGATGCTTAAGCCTTGTTAGTTTCAGGGAAACCCTTCTCCAGGGCTCATTAAATGTCTGTTGAATGAATGACTGAGTCCAAGGTAGATTTTAAATGCCTGATTTTTACGGGTTTCATTTTCAGTGGGCAGAAACGCAAAGACAGCTGTAACAGCAGGACAGAACGACCTGCTCCATTTCACTCTTGCACGTAATTAGGATATTTTTTATCTTTCCAGTTTAAGGTGGTTTCGACCTCAGGTTTGTACGCAACCCGAAAGAAACTAATCGGATGTTTCACTGGGGCCACGCTATTAGGCAGCTGCTGTTTGGGCCTTTCTGCCCTCTTTCTCTTTCTTGTGCTAACAGTACATTCATTTCCTCTCGGAGAGTCGTCTTCTGCCTCTTTTAATCCTTGTGGCTCTGGTAGGGCAGATCCCAGTTCTAACTAAGGGTGTGCACTTGTCAAGTTAGCACATTTCAATCCCCCTCCAGTAATTTAAATATTATTATTATTGTTTTGTCATGCCACGCAGCTTGTGGGATCTTAGTTCCCTGGCCAGGGATTGAACCTGGGTCCTTGGCAGTGAAAGTGCAGAGTCCTAACCACCAGCCTGCCAGAGAATTCCCTCCAGTCATTTAATTAACACTCACTTCCATATCCTTTGTACTACATGCTAGTCGCTATCTAAGCATTTTGTACGTGTGTGTTTATCCATTTAATCCCCACTATGAGCCTTTGAGGGAACTACAATTATCGTCTGTATTTTACAGATGGAAAAAATGGAGACACAGAGGGGTTAAGGCTTTGTCCAAGGTCCCCAGCAGGTAAGTGATGGAGCCAGAGTTTGAACTTAGCCAGTATGGCTCTTTCTTGACCACCATTGAGTTATATCTTCATTAGCTCAGGCAAGAGGGAAGAGAGCCATGCCAGAGAGTCAGAACCCCAAGGCTCAGAACTAGAGGTGGGGGGGTTTCTGTGACTGTAGGAGCTGCTGACAGTTCAGGTGATGAATGCTAGAAGCTTCCAGGGCCACAGTGTAGAGCCGGAAAAGGCTGCCACCTGAAGGAGCCGTGGGAACCCTATCTGTGGTTGCTGTTGGCACACTCGTTCTCAGCCAGTGTGTGCAAGTCTACTTCTGGGCTTCCCTCACAGGAGCCAAGATGTTCCCTTTATTTATTTATTGTTTTAAAAATTCATTTATGTAACTCCCCTGGCTCTCAGTTGAGGCACACGAGATTTTCGTTGCAGCATATGTGCCAAGTCGTATCTGACTCTGTGATCCTGTGGACTGAAGTCCACAAGCCTCCTCTGTCCGTGGGATTCTTCAGGGAAGAATACTGGAGTGGATTGCCATGCCCTTCTCCAGGAGATCTTCTCGACCTGGGGACTGAACTCGTGTCTCGTATGTCTCCTGCACTGACAGGTGGGTTATTAACCAATAGTGCCACCTGGGAAGCCCCTGTTGCAGCACGTGGGTTCTTTGCGGCCTGTAGGGTCTTCAGTTGTACCATGCAAGCTCTTAGTTGGGGCATATGGGATCCAGTTCCCTGAGCAGGTAATCAAACCCAGGCCCCCTGCATTGGGAGATCAGAGTTCCAGCCACTGGACCAAGGAAGTCCCAAGATGTTCTCTTTATTGTTCAAGAAAGCTTGAGTTGGGTTTTCTAGATTTTGGAGCTTAAGAAAAGCTCAACTTTTTTTCTGACTCAATCACTTTTTGTAGGAGAATTTGAGGAAGAATTCCTCTTGGCATCCTGGACAGGAATAATGCACCAAGACTCTCAGGTACCCTCCTCCTGCTGACAGTGAATTGTGTGGAGCGTATGAATGGTGGAGGCAGAGGGCACAGGTTTGATTATCAGCCAGGGACCCTAGGGAAGTCACCTGGGCCCCCTGAGTCTGGAGAAATGGTGCAGACTGCTTTTCTGGGTGATGGGTAAAGCTTTAACAAGATCACAAGGGCCAGAGCTTCTGGCACATAAAACATGCTTCACGCACATAGACTCCCCTGTCCTCTCTACCCTTTGTCTGTCTTTATCTGCTATTAGGGTCTTCCAGAGACCCCAGAGAAACAGAACCAACTGTATATATGTATAAAATATATTTTATATATGAGCAAACTTTGGGAGATGGCGAAGGACAGGGAAACCTGGCATGCTGCAGTCCATGGGGTCGCAAAGGATCAGACATGACTGACTAAATCTTATATTTTTATATATTTAAATATATAAATAAATTTAAATACACACTTTATGTTGTTGTTCAGTAGCTAAGTCGTGTCTGACTCTTTGCAACCCTATGGACTGTAGCCCAACAAGCTCCTCTGTCCATGAGATTCTCCAGGCAAGAGTACAGGAGTGGGTTGTCATTTCCTTCACCAGGAGATCTTCCTGACCCAGAGACTGAACCTAGGTCTCTTGCATTGCAGGTGGACTCTTCCCCATGTGAGCCACCAGAGAAGCCCCTAAAATACAAACTTTCATTTAAATATATATGAGTATTAAGTATGTGTATTCTTTTATTTTAGGAAATGAGTCCACACAATGGTGGGAGCTGGCAAGTGCAAAAATCCAAGAAGCTGAACACTCAGGCCGAAATCTTTGTGCTGGGTTCTTGAAGCAGAATTCCTTTTTCTCCAGAAAACCTCAGTTTTTGCTCTTGAAGTCTTCAGCTGATTGGATGAAGTCCTTGCATCGTGGAGGGCAAGCTCCTTCACCCAGTATCAACGGTTTACGTGTTCATCACATCTACACTATCCCTTCTTGGCAACATCTAGCTAGTGTTTAGCCCAGATGATCGGCACCATACCCTGGCCTAAGCCGACACCCCAACATTCACCTCCGCCTTTGCTGATGCAGTTTCTGTGGGCCTCAGTTTCCCCATCTGTTCACTGGGGAGCGGGCCTTGCCATGCGCTGCAGGCCTCTTCTCTCTGAAGTGGGAACAGTGGACCAGGCCAGGGCTAACGGGCGAGAGGAGGCGAGCCCTGGTGAAGGATGACGATGATTTCTGGACTCAGCATCCTCACCGACGTGGGACAGACACTTCTGCAGTTTGAGGCCTTTTGTTCCCCGAATCCCTGAGTCATCTCAGGGGAGGAGAAGGTAACATCAGAGCCTGACGGCGGCTGATGGCATGTACCGGAGCTATTTATATGACTCCCAGCTCTTTTCACGAAGACAGTTTCAGCCCAGAAGGGAGCACACGCAGCCCTGGGTAGCAGCTCCGAGCACATAGACGTGCACAGTGGATCTGTCATCGTCCTAAGGAGAGGCCCCCTTCCTTGCGTTCAGCACCCACGCTGGGAGGAGAAAGGAGGCAGGAAAGCAGGGGGAAGGGAGGGCGTGACACAGATGAGTACCTATCTTGTGGGAAGGGACACACACAGCCACCCACATGTGTAAAGTGGAGAGCAGGGTCTGGATCCTGGTTTTGACACTGCCTCATGGTTCTGGCTCGGCTGGGCAAGTCAAGGGACCTCTCTGACCCTCGGTCTCTTAATCTGTGGATGGGAAAATCCTGGTAATAGTGCAGTTTGCAAGGATGCGGTGAGGATGACGCCAGATAAAATTTGTGTGGAGCCTTTCATTCTTGGATGCCGCTACATGGCCTGGTGGGTGAGGGCTCCTGGATCAAGAGGATCAGAGACGTGACCCCAGGCTGGATAGGGTCGTGTCCACTGTGCTGCCACTGGCCACTCGGAGGTCAGGTTCAGCGCTCAGCCATCCTGGGTCTCGGTGTTTATGTTTATTTTTAGCATGGGAATGGCACTGTGAAGGAGGAGGGAGAGCTATTAACGAGGGTATTATTCAATAATGGGAGATAATAAGTAGCTGCCCTGGTTGTATTATGAGCCTGTAACTTGAGGTTCATACTGTGATTCAAGCTCAACATTTGAAGTGTTTTTAAGTGGGAGCCCAGGTTTTCAAGTACCAAAAATAAAAAATTACAAACACACACACACACACACACACACAAAGAACAATCACTTAAAAGTGGTAAAATTAACACCCCTTCATTCTCGGCCTTCTAACTAGCTCTCTGATTATGCACGAACCTTTATGGCTCCTCCAGACAAATGAGGTTAGGGGGACGAGATAGCTTCCATCCAAGTGATGAAAAGCTGCCATGGGGTGATTCTTGGTGTTTGAAAAGGCCAGGTGGTCAACACAAATGTTTTAAGAATGGTCGTGTCTGACCCTTTATGACCCCATGGACTGCAGCACGCCAGGCTTGCCTGTCCATCACCAACTCCAGGAGCTTGCTCTACCTCATGTCCATCGCGTCGGTGATGCCATCCAACCATCTCACCCTTTGATGCTCATAGACGATGTTTATCCCACCGGATCCTCTTAGGGGCCCTGAGAGGCTGGCGTCATAATGCCCATTTTGCAGATGGTGATCACTGAGACTCAGAGAGGTGATGGACCTTGTCCTCAGGGGCAGAGCCAGTGCAGGAAGGATGCTAACAGCAACCCTGACCTGTCTGCTGAGGACCAGCTTAGGTGAGAACAGACTAGAGGCATTTTTTTTACTTTTAATTTTAAAAAATTGAGAAAAAATGATTTTTTGCTTGCTTGGGTCTTCGTTGCTGCATGTGGGCTTTCTCTCTCTCTTTTTGACATAAATTTATTTACTTTAATTGGAGGCTAATTACTTTACATTATTGCAGTGGTTTTGCCATACATTGATGTGAACCCGCGATGAGTGTACGTGTGTTCCCCGTCCTGAACTCCCTCCCTCCTCCTTAGCTGCAGTGATCGGGGGCTGCCCTCTAGTTGCGGCGCACAGGCTTCTCATTGCGGCGGCGTCTCTTGGTGCAGAGCATGGGCTCTAGGGCACCTGGGCTCAGTAGTGGGGGTGTTCAGGCCCCCGTGGCATGTGGATGTTAGTTCCCGGACTCGGGATAGAATCTGTGTCCCCTTCACTGGCAGGCGGATTCTTAACCACTGGACCAGCAGAGAAGTCCAAACTGAGGTATTTTAGATACCTGCTTTATGAAAGGCCAAGTACTTCCTCAGGGATCCTTTTCTTTTTTTCTTTTAATTAGAGGATAATTACTTAACAATATTGTGATGGTTTTTTTCATACATCAACATGGATCGGCCGTAGGTATACATCATGAGGTCGCTCAGTCGTGTCCAACTCTTTGTGACCCCATGGACTGTAGCCTACCAGGCTCCTCTGTCCACGGGATTTTCCAGGCAATAGTCCTGGGGTGGATTGCCATTTCCTTCTCCAGGGGATCTTCCCGACCCAGGGATCGAACCCGGGTCTCTCGCATTGTAGGCAGACGCTTTACTGTCTGAGCTACCAGGGAAGTCCATAGGTAAACATACGTGCCCTCTGTCTTGAAACCCCTCCCCCACCCCACTCCTCTATTATGGATTTGGCTGCACGCAGGATCTTTGATCATGGTTCTGGCACGCGGGATTTTAGCTGCGGTATGTGGGATCTAGTTCCATGACCTGGGACTGAACCCAGGCCCCCGTACTGGGAGCACGGTGTCTTAGCCACAGGGCTCTTTCTCGGTGGCCCTGGGACGCCGTGTGATGGGTTTGGATCTGGACTGGCGTCCACAGACCTGTCACAAATCCATCCTCAGGCTTCCTCGACCTCATCTTGTCCCTCCCTGCCTCCAAGCCCATCTCCACTCGTCCAGAACATCTGGGTTTCCATCAGCGGAGCCTGAGCTGCTGCTACTTGCTCAAAGTTCCGCGTTTGCATTTCTAAGTACCTTCTATTTATGGCTAAGAGCTCCGGCTTCCAATTTGGACAGGAAGCTATGGTTTCCTCTTACAATAAATACACTTTCTACCTTTTAAGAGTGTGTAGGTATAAAGAAATATTTAAATAGATAATAGAGATACCAGCAGATATAACCATAATAATATGCAACAAGGTTTATTGAGTGTTTACTATGGGCCTGGACGACTCTTAGCGCTTTCTATTTATTAACTCATTTAATTTTCACAACCATTGAGGTTGGTTCCCTTATTGGCTCCAGTCTAGGACTGAGCAGCCAGCCTTGCTGAAGTTCCATGACCAGGAAGGGGTGGAGATGGGATTTGAACTTGGACCACCTGATTCCACAGTCCATGCTCCTATGTGGTCTTGTGTGTGGGGGTACGCATCAGTGGTGCTTGGGGAGCCCCGGCCCTGGTTGTATCTGACCAACTTGCTCTGGTTTGCCTGGGACATTCTTGGTTTTCAAGCTTGTCCTGTATCCAGGGAACCCCCTCCTCACTCTTGTTGAATCTCAAGTCTTTCCCAGTCTCTTCTGAGACTGCATCACTGTATATGCCAGCAATGTAAGCCAAGCATATGTAACCAACCCAAACCTGCCAGGTCTGTGTGGAGTAAATAGACACATCTCCTTCACTGTGTACATAACATCCAGAAACCCTTCCTAAAATAGCTGTAATGCGCCTGATCGCTGTCTGTGTAACCGACAGGGCCACTTGCCTTATCGGTATAAATAACAGTCAAGACATCCCATATCTCTATCTACAGCAGAGTCAAAAGTGTCATATCTGGATGTACTGAAACACCACATTCTGGCATCCAGACACATATCCTGCAGAATAAAGAGAGCCCTCTGGCACATCTGAAATAACAGTTAATGATGATGGTGGTGGTGATGATGGCAATAATAGCACTAATAATATGGGTGGCGGCAGCCCCCTCGGATTTAGCCCCCCTTCTGGCCCAACATCGTACTGAGCACTTTACATGCACTATCTTAATGAATCCAGACAGTCCCTGTGGGAGAGTACTGTTATTAGCATCTTCATCTTACAGAAGAGGATACAGAGGCACAGAAAGGTTTCATCCCAAGATTCCTGTTCACAGGGTATTCAGACACTCACCTAGGCATTACTGGAAAGGATGATGTTCAGTTCAGTTCAGTTGCTCAGTCGTGTCCAACTCCTTGTGACCCCATGGACTGCAGCACGCCAGGCCTCCCTGTTGATCATCAACTCCTGGAATTTACTCAAACTCATGTCCATTGAGTTAGTGATGCCATCCAACCATCTCATCCTCTGTCATCCCCTTCTCCTCTCGCCTTCAATCTTTCCCAGCATCAGGGTCTTTTCAAATGAGTCAGCTCTTCGCATCAGGTGGCCAAAGGATTGGAGTTTCAGCTTCAACATCAGTCCTTCCAATGAATAATCAGGACTGATTTCCTTTAGAATGGACTGGTTGGATCTCCTTGTAGTCCAAGGGACTCTCAAGAGTCTTCTCCAACACCACAGTTCAAAAGCACCAATTCTTTGGAGCTCAGGATGCTGAAGATGTACCTAAAGTCCCAAATCAGTTAATTTCAGGCATGAAGATTATCCAGGTGGGCACCGTCTGATCACATGAATCCTTTTGTGTTTTTCTGTACCTAAAGTCCCAAATCAGTTAATTTCAGGCATGAAGATTATCCAGGTGGGCACCGTCTGATCACATGAATCCTTTTGTGTTTTTCTTTTTTTTTGCTGCACCACACGGCATATGGGATCTCAGTTCCCCAGTCAGGGATCAAACCCCCAACCCCTGCATTGGAAGACTGGAGTCTTAACCCTAGACTGTCAGGGAAGTCCCACCTGAGTTCTTGAAAGCATAAGATTTAAAGCAGAAAGAGCTTCTGGGATCTGAAGCCTGAGATAATATGACATGCTGTGTCCTCCTGAAGATAGAAAGTCTATGTGGAGAGGAATTTGAGTGGCCTCCGGAAGCTGGGAGAGCCCTAAGATTAACAACCAGCAAGGAATCAGGGATGTCAGTCCGACAACAGCAAGCAACTGGATCCTGTCGGTGACAGGAGTTAGCGTGAAGAGGGTTCTGTGAGGCAGCCCCCTCGGATTTAGCCCCCCTTCTGGCCCAACATCGTACTGAGCACTTTACATGCACTATCTTAATGAATCCAGACAGTCCCTGTGGGAGAGTACTGTTATTAGCATCTTCATCTTACAGAAGAGGATACAGAGGCACAGAAAGGTTTCATCCCAAGATTCCTGTTCACAGGGTATTCAGACACTCACCTAGGCATTACTGGAAAGGATGATGTTCAGTTCAGTTCAGTTGCTCAGTCGTGTCCAACTCCTTGTGACCCCATGGACTGCAGCACGCCAGGCCTCCCTGTTGATCATCAACTCCTGGAATTTACTCAAACTCATGTCCATTGAGTTAGTGATGCCATCCAACCATCTCATCCTCTGTCATCCCCTTCTCCTCTCGCCTTCAATCTTTCCCAGCATCAGGGTCTTTTCAAATGAGTCAGCTCTTCGCATCAGGTGGCCAAAGGATTGGAGTTTCAGCTTCAACATCAGTCCTTCCAATGAATAATCAGGACTGATTTCCTTTAGAATGGACTGGTTGGATCTCCTTGTAGTCCAAGGGACTCTCAAGAGTCTTCTCCAACACCACAGTTCAAAAGCACCAATTCTTTGGAGCTCAGGATGCTGAAGATGTACCTAAAGTCCCAAATCAGTTAATTTCAGGCATGAAGATTATCCAGGTGGGCACCGTCTGATCACATGAATCCTTTTGTGTTTTTCTGTACCTAAAGTCCCAAATCAGTTAATTTCAGGCATGAAGATTATCCAGGTGGGCACCGTCTGATCACATGAATCCTTTTGTGTTTTTCTTTTTTTTTGCTGCACCACACGGCATATGGGATCTCAGTTCCCCAGTCAGGGATCAAACCCCCAACCCCTGCATTGGAAGACTGGAGTCTTAACCCTAGACTGTCAGGGAAGTCCCACCTGAGTTCTTGAAAGCATAAGATTTAAAGCAGAAAGAGCTTCTGGGATCTGAAGCCTGAGATAATATGACATGCTGTGTCCTCCTGAAGATAGAAGTCTATGTGGAGAGGAATTTGAGTGGCCTCCGGAAGCTGGGAGAGCCCTAAGATTAACAACCAGCAAGGAATCAGGGATGTCAGTCCGACAACAGCAAGCAACTGGATCCTGTCGGTGACAGGAGTTAGCGTGAAGAGGGTTCTGTGCTCCAGAGAAGAATACAGCACCCGGGGAGGTGATTTCAGTCTGAGCAGAGCCTCCCGCCAGGCCTGACTGAGCTTGACCCATAGAACGGGGAGCGGACATGTGGGTGTCCAGTTGATAATTAGTTGTGCGGCAACTGGAGAGGAATACAGATGGCTTCTTAAAAGTGGAATCAAAGGTTATCAGCATTTGAAATCTTAATTCTTTCAACAAATATACATTGCCCATCTAGCCTGGCTTACTCCAAGCTTTGGAGACACAGTAAGGAACAATGAAATCACAAAATCTCTGCCCCAACCACCTTGGAACTGACATTCTTTGTGGGAATGTGTTGGGAGAAGGCAGATGATAACAAAAATAAGTAAAGCATGCATTATCTGGTGACTTGTGACTGCTATGGAAAAAGAGAAGGCAAGGAAGGTTAGAGAGAAAGAAAGTGGAAAGTGGGAAGAAGAGGAAGAGAAAATGTGTGTACATGTATGGGAGTTAACGTGTGGCTAGGGACACATCTGACACACCACCAAAGACTTAGATACAGAAAGTTGGGGGAAGAGCATTCCAGGCAGCAGGAACTGCATGTGCAAAGGCCCTGAGGCAGGGACATACCTGGTGAGTTCAAGAAGTCTTAGGGTAGAAGGAGCAAGCAGGGAAAGAAGTAGGAGCTGAGGTCAGAAAGACGGTGCCATCTAGATCCCAGAAAACCTCCAAAAATGGGTCTGTCAATTACACCCCTCTCCACCATGTTTGAAGGAGTCCCTCTCTCTAACCGTCCACTCTTGCCAGTAGTGATGATGGTCAAAGGCAACATTGTGTGTCAATTGGATGGTGAATAATGGTGCTTCCTCTTTCCAACTTGCACTTCAGGGTCACTGGTGAGTTGGGAATCTTCCCGGATCTCTGTTGGCCAGGAGTACCTCCTTGCCTCCTCCAAGGCCATCCCCAGTTCAGGCATCTATGTCTGTCCTGAAGAAGGCAGCTTGGCATGTCTGTATGTACCTCATAGGGCTTGGGTCCAGAGAGGCTGTCCCAGGACTTGGGGTCCAGAGAGGCTGTCCCAGAATTTGGGGTCCAGAGAGGCTGTCCTAGGCTTTCTATTCCATCACGTGTGGACACACCCCTACTCACGCTCCCATCAAAAATTCCCTCCTTTCCTCTCCCATGGAAAGAGCCTAATCAGAATGCAGTGAGTGAATCCGGTGTTTCATCGAAATAACCTTGAATCTACTTGTACATACATTTGCAACATTTGGGATTCATTATTAGCAATAGATGGTAATATACCTCACAATTGCTTGGAATGCAGCATCTTGGTTCTGAACTGCAGGCAGAGCACGGGCAGAGGAGGGGTGTGTGTGTGTGTATGTGTGTGTGTTCAGGTATACATATGTGTATGTGAATGTGTGCATGTGTTTCTATGTGCAGATGTGTCAGTATATATGTGTGCACACATGCCTGTGTGTATGCATGTTAGTTGTGTGTGTGTGTGAATGTAGATTCGTGTATGTTCTCTTTGAGTGCATTTGTGTAAGTGTGTTTATGTGTAGGTGTGTGTATGTGTGTTTGTATATATGTATGTGTGTGTGAGTGTGTATGTATGTGAGGGTCAATATGTGTGCATGTGTGTGCGCGCGCATGTGTATGTAAGTCTGTGTGTGTGTAAGTCTACATATGTGAGTGCGTATATGTGTGTGAGTGTGTGAATGAGCCTGAGACCCTGTGGACAGTCACTCTTCTCCTCGAGCCCCAGCGTCCCTCTCGGGCACCAGCGAGGTGAGGAGGTGCGTTGCTCCCTCAGCTCACCCACCTGCAGGCCGAGACCTCTCAGCCTAGGGAGCAAACCCCCGCACCCCGGCTCAGTGTCCCCAGGTCCCCCTCTGCCACCGGCTGGGCCCCGTCCTGTGGCTTTTCCCAAAGGTATCTCTTGAACTGGGACCCTTCAAAAGGCCTTGGGTAGCTGCCGAGCCCCTTGGGGTGCAGTCACGGCCTTGTGAGGACAGGGGCCAGCCTGGGAGAGGCTTCTACAGTCAAGGACCAGCACAGTGGCCAGCGAACGGGAGGTGCTGGAGGAGACAGGACAGACGCCTCATCGCAGCCCCAGAAGGAGCCCACCCTGCCGACCCCTTGATCTTGGACTTCTGAGCTCCAGAACTGTGAGAGAGCGCATGCCTGTTGTTTAAACCACCCAGCTAGAGGCACTTCGCTTGCACAGCCCTAGGAAATGAACGTGCAGAGAGACACAGAGCAGTTTGGATGAGTGGAGCCTAGAGTTTGGGGTGAGGCCTCTCAAGGACATGAAAGAAGAGCTAAGGCTCCTACGTGAGATTGAAAAGGCCAACCACCCAATTGTGGGAAGGGAGAGTTACGCAGCGGGGGCCTCGGGGTCAGACTTATGTTCAAATCCTGGCTCTCCTTTGTGATTTCAGGCTGGTGACTTAATGTCTCTGAGCCTCCGAGCACCCATATTTCTTAAAAGCACCATGTTAACAATCAAGAATTTATTCCTGAGGCTCATTTTTATGATGTAAAATGTTATAACTGATCGGGGACATCACATAAAGTAGACCTCGAATATACGCTTTTACAGGCAGTGGCTGGGGAGGTAAACCAGGCATTTGTCAGGACTGCCTGTGGCGTTAAAAAACAAGACTCCAAAGGCGCGGGGCCGGCAGCGCTGCCTTCTCCTGGTGACTCGGCCCGTGGCCAGCAGAGTCATTCTGCACCTTCCCTTCAAGAAGTCCTTGGAGCTGCCTTCGAAATTAGGGTCACCTCTCTGGAAGGTATCGATGTCACTTTGACATTCTTGAACAGGTTTGAAGGGCACACATTTTTTGAATGGCAAGTGCTGGGTAGGGGGGGTGGTGGTGGCAGGGTTGCCATGGTGATGGGAGAAGCTAATGCCAGCCCTGAAGGTGGTGAGAGGGGGCAGTAAATATCCAGTTTTTTTTTTTTTAAACAGGAGAGGGTTTTTATTTGCAGGGAGAATGATTTAAAAACTGTAGAGGGGGGAGAATGGGTCAAAATGTGTGTGGAGTCATCGGTAATCTGTGATGTGAACTGAGGGTTCTTTTGTCCACAGCAGCTTATGTAAGGAGCCCTGATGTGTGTCTCTGAGTGTATGTCTGTGTCTCTGTGTTTTTGTGTACGTGTGTGTGTGTGTGTGTATGTATTTTGACATGTCTATAAGTGTATGGGTATGTGTTTGTATAGTGTGTACCTGTGTGCACCTCTGTGTATGTGTTTATGTGTGTATGTATTGTGAAGTGTCAGTGTGTCTGTAACGCAGGTGTATATCATGTTTATATCTGTATATATGTGTATGCATATACACACATGTATATGTGTATGTGTCTATGTGTGTGTGTGTGTTAGTTCCTCAGTCATGCCGGCTATTTGTGATGTCATGGACTGTAGCTCATCAGATTCCTCTGTCCTTGGAATTCTCCAGGCAAGAATACTGGATTGGGTTGCTATTCCTGTCTCCAGGGAATCTTCCTGACCCAGGGATTGAACCTGGATCTCCTGCATTACAGGCAGATTCTTAACTGTCTAAGGCACCCAGGAAGCCCCGTATATGTCTAAATGTGCTTGTAACTGTGTATAGGTGTGGCACTAATGCGCCTGTGTATCTGTGTGCCTCTCTCTGTGTATACGTATATCTGCATGTGTATGTGGGTCTGTGTGTTTATGAATGTAGATGTCACCATGTATTTATAAGTCATCACATGTGGATCCATGTGGCTATGCTTGCACGTATCAGTGTGTCTCTATATACATGTATATGTGTGTTTATGTGTATAGGTATGTGCCCTGTGAGGCAAATTTTGCATTCTTCTATGAAGGAGCTTTCTGTACTTTCAAAGAAGGGCTATGTCAAGACTGTGAGGCCCCCATCACTAGAGGAGATCAAGAAAAGGAGAGAGAGATGCAGGGATGGTGCAGGGAGGTGAATCATGTCAGAACACGGAAAGTGACATGAACCCCGTTGAAACTGACAGTGGGGGAAATATATTGATTCGTGGGGTCAGGAAGAATTCTCAGAGAGTTCATGGACTTGAAGGAGGAGCTGCAGACACCATGGTGTCTGGAGACTGGATTTGAAGACCAGTTCCTCTGTGTCTGGCTTCCTCTTCTCCCACAGCTTGGTCCACCTAGTGAGCAACATGGTGGCCGAAAGTTCTGACTCCATATCCTCCCGGCTTAACAACCTTGATGGCAAGAGAACAGCTTCAAGAAGGCTTCTCATTGGCCTAGCTCAGTGTCCACCCCTAGAAGTAATAAGGTGGGGGCGGGCAGGTCTGGACTGGGGCCTATGTCCACATCAGCGGTTGGGAGTAGATTTTGTTACTAGAGGGGAATGGAGGGGACAAGGCTGGGTTTCTGAAAACCTCAGTTACCATGGTCCACAATAGATGCTCAGGGAGGATTCAACATGAAACAGGAGGATGGACCCCACCCACCTCTAATGTACTGGGGCACATAATAGAGATGTTTTAAGCAGTTGATAAAGGAAAGCATGAAGATTCATTTCAGCAGCTCAGTTTTTTGATTTCAATCCATCATGTTGATACCTTGAAGCTGACTAGGCCACCTAAGATTGTTCTCTGACCAGCAGAGAGGTTGATCAGCTGGTGACGGTGTGGTGAGGATGTCTGGGGGTTGTCTCTGGCTACTGGCCACCTCACTCCCAATCTCAAAGGCACCCCTCAGAGAAGGGCTTCCCTGGTAGCCCACCTGGTAAAGAATTTGCCTGCAATGCAGGAGACCCTGGTTCGATTCCTCAGTTGGGAAGATCGCCTGGAGAAGGGACAGGCTACCCACTTTGGTATTCATGGGCTTCCTTGGTGGCTCAGATGGTAAAGAAGCCACTTGCAATGCAGGAGGTTGGGTCTCAGATCTTCCCTGGGTTGGGAAGATACCCTGGAGGAGGGCATGGCAGCCCACTCCAGTATTCTTGCCTGGAGAATCCCAGAGGAGCCTTGCAGACTACAGTCCACGGGGTCACAAAGAGTTAGACACAACTGAGCGACTAAACACAGCACAGAGAAGACATCTCAGAGTTAAAGCACCATGAGTAGTCACTGAAAATTAACCAAGTGATTATCAAACCATTCTCGCTTATTCTAGTTATTCCTTGAGTCTATGTGCTACCCTCAATTGTTCTAATGAGCCAGTCATATGAGAACAAGATTATGAAGAATATTTGGGAGGGGCAGATAAAGAGTTCCTTAGAACTCCTGAATGAGATCTTTTTTTTTTTTTTTTAAGAGTTAAAACAACCATTTAGGAAGTGGAGGACCCTGTAAAAATATTTTATGAAGTTTGGCTCAGTAGGTTGTCTTTTGCCCAGTTCTGTATCTGGAAGAAAATGCTGTCTCGCAGAATTCCAGGCTCTCTGCTCTCTCTCATCTCTGCCCTGCACTCCTTGCTCAGAAATCTGTAATGGCTCACCATTGCCTAACCCTAGGCTAAGTTGCTTTAGTCTTTGGGCCCCTACCCAGCCAGACATCACCAATCAATCACAGACAGCCTCAAACTCCTTCTCTGTGGCGCTGGGGTAGATCACAAAGGGAAACATATGCTTTTCCAGTTCTCAAGTGTCAAACGAGTTGGCAGCAGAGTGGGGGCCAGCCCAGGACTTTCAACTCTGGACTCATTGTTTTGTCTGACTTCGAGGTCAACAGACTCTAGAATTCAAATCAAGGCTTAGCTAGTTACTGGCTATATGATCTTGGCCAAGTCACCTGACTTTTCCAAGCCTCAATTTCCTCATCTGTAAAATGGGTTCCATTCTTCTCTTCTGCTTAGGGGTATTTCAAGGCATCAGTAAGATGGTCCAATGAAGAAAGCTCTTAATGGTAAAGCTCCGAGGACTCAGTGGCTGCTGCTGCTAACCATCCCCCCACCCTCAAATTTATATCCCTTTGCAGAAGCTGGAACCCAAGGGGAACTGTGATCTCGCAGCTTTCATGGCCAGAACCGGCCTCCAGGTACTAGATTCTAAAAAGATGCCCAACTTCCTGGGAACCACACGTCCCTCCTCCCTCCCAGGAGTCCAAATTCCAAGAAATGTAGCTAAAATTGGCCCTCGAACAGCTTTTGCAGAGCACGTCGCAGCTTTTTTTGGGTCTAGAGAGCCAGTTTCCATGATGAAAGTGGCACAGAAGGAGAGACCCAGCTAAAAACAGCCACCGCCCCGACTGGTGTTAACAGGATGCAGCCTCCCTAAGTCGCTTCGGGGGTTTGGACGCTACGACTTCCGCAGCAGCTCTCCCCATTACCTCTAGGTGGCAGCATGGCAACGCGCAGCCGGGACCGTGCCCCACGGGACCGTAACAAAGAGCCGCTTCTGAAAAGGATGCCCGTAAAATACGCACCAGTCACCAAATTCTCCACTAAATTATCTCCCTTTTATTTGGGGGATTTATTTGTATTGCAGGAGCTTTGCGGAGGTATGTCTTCTCAGAATCGTCTAAGCGCAGATGCCCCAGTCCCCAGCCCACTGGATTTGGCATTCCTTATGCCTTGCGTCCAGTCGTAATGGAAAAACTTGCTTTAGTTTAGAATTTTCCAGGGCAAGTTTGGCCTCGATTTGGGGAGAGTGCACTAGCTTGGGACTCATGGTGCAGCCTTGAGGGACCGCTTGCTCCCCACTCTGAACTGGTGGGATGGAGTTTTGGCTCCAGAGTTTGGCTCCCTGTATTCACGGCATTAAATCGTATGGGGGACAGGCCACTAGTGGAAACCCCTCCTGGCCCAAAGCGAGGAATGGATGAGTCACAGATGTGAATTTCTCATCACAAGGGCTCCCATCTTTGCTGCTTTTGCTCTTTTCTCAGTATCACTGGCGTCTGGCATATGATTAGCCACCCAACAATTAGTGACTTACAGGGCTTCACCGCACTTTGCTTGGGAGACGAGGTTGGCACAGGGAGGTGGGAGTGAGTTCTTAGGCCTTGCTTCTCAGAGTGTGGTCCTGAGTGTGCAGCATGGGCAACACGAGTGCTTGTTAGAAACATGGTATCTCTGCCCTGCTCTGAACCGCCAAACAGCTCTCTTCCTTCACAGCATCCCCAGGGCTTTTGGGCCACATCGAAGTCAGAGAATGTGGCTCTGAGATACCTTCTTACCCCAGGGAGCTGGGGTTCACCCCTGGGGATGTGAGGTTCACCCCAGGAAGCTGGGGCTCACCCTTGAGGTGCTGTCATTCACCCCTGGGAAGCTGGGGCTCACCCTTGAGGTGCTGGGGTTCACCCTTGGGGAGCTGGGGTTTACTCTTGGGAAGCTGGGGCTCACCCTTGAGGTGCTGGGGTTCACCCTTGTGGAGCTGGGGTTTATTCTCGGGAAGCTGGGGCTCACCCTTGAGATGCTGGCATTCACCCCTGGGAAGCTCGGATTCACCCCCAGGAAACTGAGGCTCACCTTCCAGGTGCTGGGGTTCACCCCTGGGGAGCTGGGCTGGGGTTCACTCTTGGGGAGCTGGGATTTACCCCTGGGGAGCTGAGGTTCACCCTTGAGGTGCTGGGGTTCACCCCCTGGGGAGCTAAGTTTACCCACAGCCCTGGGTGAGCACCATCTCACAGATTTGCCTTTCAGCTTGCCAGCCCTCAGGCAGGCCCAGCAAGTCTAACCTTTTCTTGGATGTCTTCTCCAGCTACCTATGTGCTCAGATTGGCAGGGGTGACCAGCTGCAGTGGGTCTGGGCTGTGTGCCACACGCTCACCTGGGCTCCCAGGTCCAGTTCCTTGCCTGCCCACAGATCATGCCGGCTCCCCATGTCAGGCCACAGCATCCTCCCCAGCGACCAGAAACAGACTCAGTGACTCCCCCATCACCCTCCCTTCCCTCAGCCCTGTGGATCGTCACCAGAGCATCCACCCCTGCCAGGCTTCCTCTGCAGTTGCTCACTCGGTTCTCTGTCATTCAGCTCTCTTGGGGACCATCCCCAGTGCCCTTGTCCCCCACCATCCGCCCTTTCCCCAGCTCCTGATTTCATCTCACACACCTCTGCCGAGTTGCCGGCCTCCGACGGTTACACACTATGGTCCAAAGTCCCACCCTGCTCCTCACTGCTGAGTCAAGATCTTCCTTCCTTTGCTGGGAGGCCAAGGCCTCCTGTGGGCTCTTCCCAGTCTCTGATCCACCTTTGCGGCATTTCAGCTTTTTCCTCCTGGTCCTCCCTCAGATTGGGGGCTGGCACACCACAGCTGGGAGCGGGCTGAATCCACCCTCAGCCCATTGTCGTGGACCAAGTTTGGTTGTTCATTTGTTTACCGATCGTCCGTGGGGCTTTCGTGTTTCACAAGGGCAGGATCGAGTAGCTGCAACAGACCCAGCTCAGCTCGGAAAGCTTAAAATATTTACCATCTGTTCCTTTTCCGAAAAAGTTTCTCAACCTCTGTGCTAGATCCAGCCCAAGGGCACCGCAGTCTGCACGTCCCTCACACACACACTCCAGCCTCTTCCAGCTCCTGGGCCTTAGCCCGTTTCTGCCCGTGGTGACCCCATTCCAAAGCCAGAGTGTCTGGCATTCCTTCATAAAAGTTTCCAGAGGATCCGGCCTGTGCCTGGCTTGCCGGCTGTGGGGATGAAGTTTTTTTGTCTCAGAGAACTCACATGTGGCTGGCCCAGACGGTCGTCAGAAGCACCCTAGAGCTTTCGAGTAACGTCTCCAGGCTTCTCATTTTATTACTTTGGTGTCTTGACAGCCTGAAGCCAGGTACTTGCCCTGAGCACTCCGTACCTGCCGGGCACACCGCACGGTCTGTAATGTCACTGAGTCCAAGCTCGGTCTGCTCGCCGCGTGCCAGGTCCGGCAAGGCAGCGAAAGCTGGACGTCCGCGTAGATGATGGCAGGAAGAGTCCTAGAGCACCATCCTATCGGGGTCTGGGCGCCAGTTTCTTTTATAGAACAGAGAGGGAGAGGAGGTGAGGAAGCAGAGTGGAAAGCCGTTAAGTCTTGCAGCGTGTCTCCTGGTTTGGCCAGCCTCAGGGAGGGGATGTGCTCATTTCTTCTTCCTGCAGTCATTCACAGGTGGGCAGGATCAGAATGTCTCCTTGTAAGCTCAACAAAGACACTTTAACTTTCAGGCAGAGGGGTAGGGTTCCCCCAGACAGACTATTATGTATGCTTATGGCTGTAGACAGCAGCCTTTCTGTGATTATAGTTACAAAAGCAAAGGAGAACAGAAAAGGAACAGATCCAACAAGGAGTCAGACTTTGTGCTTCCCTGTTACAATTACAGCTCATGTGAATAAGTGAAGGATTTCTCTCTCCCTGGTCTGTTTCTGATTTCACTCTGAGGACTAGACTTCATCTCCCCCATGCTTCCTAAGCTACTTCTGGAATCCCATTTTGGGCCAAGGCTATATGTATCCAGAGAAGGCAATGGCACCCCACTCCAGTCGCTTGCCTGGAAAATTCCATGGACAGAGGAGACTGGTAGGCTGCAGTTTATGGGGTTGTGAAGAGTCGGACACGACTGAGCGACTTCACCTTCACTTTTCACTTTTATGCATTGGAGAAGGAAATGGCAACCCACTCCAGTGTCCTTGCCTGGAGAATCCCAGGGACGGGGGAGCCTGGTGGGCTGCTGTCTATGGGGTCGCACAGAGTTGGACATGACTGAAGTGACTTAGCAGGAGCATGTATGTATCAGTGCTTCTCAAACTTTTCTGTGCAGAGGAATCACCATGATTAGAATGCTAGAAATGTGAGAATGTTAACATTGTGAGAATGTTAGACTTCTGATTCTGTAGGTCTGAGGTGGAGCCTGAGACCATGCACTTCTGGATGAGGCCAACGTTGCTGGTTTACGGACCACACTTCGAGTCTCAAGGATTGGTGCTCACCCCTCACTTCACCCCGGAATCATTTGAGGGATTTAAAAATGCTTATGTCTGGGCCTAACCCTGGACCAAACGAACTGATGTAGGGGATGAGGTAGGGCCCAGTCATCCAGGTGTTTTTTTTTTTTTTAAGATTTTTAAAAAGATTTATTTTTTAGCTGTGCTGGGTCTTTGCTGCTGCAAGTTGGCTTTCTCTAGTTGCACTCAGAGGCGACTGCTCTCCAGCTGCAGTGCGCGGGCTTGTCCTTGCAGCGGCTTCTCTTGTTGTGGAGCACGGGCCCTAGGGTGCTTGGGCTTCAGTAGTTGCAGTGCATGGGCTTATTCGCCCCTTGGAATGTGGGATCTTAGTTCCAGGGCCAGGGATCGCACCTGTGTCCCTTGCATTGCACGGTGGATTGGTAACCACTGGAATGCCGGGGTAAGTGTCTAAAGAGAATTTTCTGATCTTCTCTGCTAACCAGAAAGTCCCATCCTCCAGAAATCCCCGTGACCTTGTTATTGGAAAGTGGGGAAAAATCTCCAGCTCTTTTTGTCTTTTGATCATGTTACCCTTCAAGCTGCCAGGGGAAGTTTTGGGGCCAAAGTGTAAGAGAAACGAATCTGCGTGACTAGCACCCCCAGTGCCCTCTCTTCTCCCATGAGGTCTGGCGGTTTGCAACCTTGTCCGATCCCTGGAATCACCGGGATGTTTATAATGATACTGATGTCTGGGCCCCCTGCCCAGGGATTCCATTTTAATTGTTTTTTGTGGCAACGTGGGTATTGGGATTTTTTAAAAGCAGTCCATCCCACCCCTGAAGATCCTAAGGAAGCGCTAAGGTTGAGAATTTCTGAATTTGGCAAGAGATCTCCTCTTTGAGTCCAGAAAGCCGCTTTAAAGAGGGATGGAAGAATCGTTTCCTTTGCTTGAGGAATCATGTGTCTCTGGGTCCAGATATCTGAACCCCACTACTGATGCCAATTTGACACCAGTCGGTGTCTGGATTTTGGAGGCATTCACTCAAGCCCACCCAAAGGGGTGGGAGTTGGGTCAAACAGTAATTGCATTCCACACACATTCACTCTTGTCTTTTTTTTTTTTTTTAATTGAAATGCAGTCAATGTACAGTGTTCTGCCAATCTCTGCTCTAGATTAAAGGACTCAGTTATACTCATGAAAGTTAAAGTTGCTCAGCCGTGTCTGATAATCTGCGACCCCACGGACCATACAGTCCATGGAATTCTCCAGGGTAGAATACTGGAGTGGGTAGCTTTTCCCTTCTCCAGCAGATATCCCTGACTCAGCAGTCAAACCAGAGTCTCCTGCATTGCAGGCAGATTTTTTACCAACTGCGCTATCAGGGAAGCCCCAGTTATACTCATAGAGACATTCTTTTTTGGGGATTCTTTCCATTATGGTTTATCACAGGGGATTGAATATGGTCCCCTGTGCTCTACAGTAGGACCTTGTTGCTAATCCATCCCATTGTATGTAAAATAGTTTGCATCTTCTGATCCCAAACGCTCACTCCAGGCCTCTCCCCGCCCCCGCTCCCCCTTGGCAACCACAAGCCTGCTGTCTGCGTCTATCACTCTGTTTCTGTTGCAGAAACACTCACTGATGCCATATTTTAGATTCCACGTACAAGTGATATCATACGGTGTCTGTCTTTTCTTCCTGACTTGCTTCACTTAGTGTGATAATCTCTGGTTGCATCCGTCGCTGCAGCTGGCATGGTTTTGTTCTTTTTTATGGCAGAGTAGTATTCTGTTGCATCTATGTTCCACATCTTCTGTCTCCATTCACCTGGTGACGGACATTTAGGTTGCTTCCATGTCTGGGCTCTTGTGAACAGCGCTGCTATGAACACAAGGGTCCATGTGTATTTTTGAATTAGAGTTTTGTCCCAGTATACTCCCAGGAGTGGGATTGCTGGATCATCTGGTAATTCCAGTTTTAGCTTTCTGAGGACTCTCCACACTGTTTTCCATAGTGGCTTCACCAACTTACATTCCCACCAGCAGTGTAGGAGGGTTCCCTTTTCTCCACACACATTTACTCTTTTAATCATACCTGGCCCTGCAGGTATTACTATCTTTATTTCACCGAAGAGTAAATTCTGGTTTGGAAAGCTCTTTTAAAAGCTGCCTTTCATCAAGAACTTTAAACTGTGCTAAGTGTTTACATTCGTTTGCTTATTAAATTATCAGATGAGATATAGAGAGCTTCTTCATCAGTGAAGAAGTCCAGACTCAGAGAACTGGAGTTACATGACAAAGGCCACACAGCTCGTCGAGACAAATGAACTTAGATTTGAGACGCCTTTTTAAAATAACACCAGACGATTTTCCCAGGGCTTCCCAGGTGGTGCTAGTGGTTAAGAGTCCAGTTGTCAATGCGGTAGACGCTAGAGGTGAAGGTTCCATCCCTGGGTGGGGAAGATCCCCTGGAGCAGGAAATAGCAACCCACTCCAGTATTCTTGCCTGGAGAATCCCATGGACAGAGGAGCCTGGCGGGCTACAGACCATGGGGTCCCAAAGAGTCAGACATGGCTGAGCACACATAGCATACACACTCTCTCCTTCATCTGCAACATGAAGCAGACATTAAAAACAACAACAAGAGAAACAAACAAAAAAACAACCAAACCTGTTCAAGTGAGCACAGATGGAATCTGCAACTTGGTGTCGCGTTATCTGTATGCAAATTTCCCTTAGGGGGTCTTAGCTCTCAGGAGAGATTCTTAATCTCATTTGAAGACACGATCAAAGTTGTGTGTAAAAATTACCTTGTGTAATGAACTCTTAGATCAATTCTCATTGAAATGAGCTGGAATTAGATTTTTGCTCTTCCCATATGTAATGCTTTCAATTCCGTGATGAATTACCGGCGTCAGCAGCTCTCTGCCATTTCAATGCGGGGCACGGCTACCTCCAGCTTTCTTGTTTGCCGGCCCTTTACAGAGGCAAAGCTGACTTACCGGAGTGAGTTTTTTAATTTATCGGGGCTGTTTGATCGAGGCTTTTTTTTCTTGATTCAGGAGGAATTTGCCATTTTAACATTTAGATTCATTTGTTTTCAAAATCTCTCTTGGGTCCCTGTGTGAATACTAACGATGAGACGCACGCATGAGTTGTGTAGACTCAGGGCAAACCGCATCGACTCTCTGGGTTTTCTGTCTCCCCATCTTTGAAATGAAAGGATTGACTCAGGTTGCTGTTTGCCCAAATTCTGTAGATCTGAAGGTGTTAAGAAACATTAGAGAAATATGGGGTTCCTTGAAGTCAAGATTTCTGCCTTTCCAATGGGAATGGCTCTTTTATTCCGTGTGTTTCTGCCCTAGCCCATGAAGTGAGGACTCCTCTTAACACACCTGCTTCTCAACCCAGCGAGGAAGCAGCTTTGACTCTGAGCTGTCTCTTTCTCGGGAAGAGGAGTGACTCATAACCTGGAGATGAGGAAGGCTTGTCTTTCCTTGGACCCTTTGCCAGACTGGGCACACAGCATTCAAAGGCTGCCCTGGACACCCACGGTCATTTCTTCCTGCAGCCAGCAGAGGTGGAGGGAACACCGCATGGCATCTCGTCAAGCTATTTGATGAGCTGTCTGTGCTCAGCATTGCGCCATCCTGGTGAATCTAGGGTTTCACCATGCCGGGGTCACTGTCTCCTTCCCTAATTGCTCTTTTTTTTTTTTTTAACATAAAGGTCATTTTGTCTGGAACTAAATGATATGGCCGCTCCTCCATCATTTTCCTAGTATCTGCTTGATGAATCTTTGCTGTCCATGCCTTTATTTTCAGTTTTTCTATGTTTTAGCTTTTTTGGGGGGCAGAGGGGTAAATAGCAGATAGCTGGATTTTTTTCCCAGTCTGAGAATCTCTTTAATTGGGATTGTTATTCCATTTACATTCACTGTGAATATTAATATATTTGGACTTGTTTCTGTCACTTAACTTCTTGACTCTTTGCGACCCCATGGAGCCTACCAGGCTCCTCCCTCCATGAGATTCTCCAGGCAAGAGTACTGGAATGGGTTGCCATTTCCTTCTCCAGGGGATCTTCTCAACCCAGGGATCGAACCTGGGTCTCCCACATTCTAGGCAGATGCTTTAACCTCTGAGCCACCAGGGAAGCCCCATATGTATATATAATTTTGTATAAAATGTGTTTATACATAAAATATGCTATATACTTTAATTACTAATTATAATTATTATGTAGCATAATGATACATATTATAATATATAACATATAATATATAACATTATTATAATTTAATTATAATATTAGGTTGACCAAAATGTTTGTTTGGGTTTTTCTGTAAGTTGATATGAAAAACCCAAATGAATGTTTTGGTCAACCCAGTATTTATAATGTTTTTGCTTTTCTGGTCTGTATAAACTAAGATTTTTTTTTCATATTACTTTTTATCTTCCTCCTGGGATGAAAGTTCTAGCCTCTGTTTTTACCCTTTAAACAGTTAACTTTGAAATTTCCTGTGCACAAAAGCGTGACTGTTGCCACCTGAACTTATAGCTGGTGGAGTCATCTCCCTGATAACATTCTCCTGTAGCCCAGGATTTGGGTCTTTCCATTAAACCTCCTCATTAGGTAGTTATTTCACCTCATGAAAATGATTGCTTTCCAGATGGACTCATGTTACCTCCTACCCCACTGTGTCATTTCTTTTTGCATCTCATCCTATCTGGGGTTATTTTCATTCTTCCTGAACTACAGCCTTTAGAAGTTCTTTTAGTTGGGCTACTGGTGGTTAAAGCTTTGAGCTTTTGTTCTTCTGGACAATGCCCTTATATTGCTTTTGTTCTTGAGACAGAGTTGTGTCACTATAGACTGAATGCGTTCCCACAAAATTCTTACTCTAAAACCACTGGGAGGGTGTTCAGAGGTGGGGGACTTTGTGAGGGGATTAGGTCATGAGGGTGGAGCCCCCATGAGCAAGATTAGTGCCCTTTTAACAGAGACTCCTCCACAGAGCCTCCTCACCTTTTCTGCCCCGTGAGGCCACAGAGAGAAGATCGCATCTATGGACACGGAAGCTGTGTTTACCTTTCTAGGATATCTTTTATATATTGGACATCAGCCAAAAATCCCCTGCTGGCTGTTTTTTTTTTTTTTTTTAAATTTTTATTTATTTACTTTTGGCTGTGCTGGGTCCTTGTTGGTGCACTCGGGATCCTCTAGTTGCGGCAAGCAGGAGCTACTCTCTAGCCGTGGTGCGTGGGCTTCTTGTTGCATTGACTTCTTTTGTTGCAGAGCACAGGCTCGAGGGCGTGCGGGCTTCAGCAGTTGCAGTATGTGGGTTCAGTAGTTGCAGCCCATGGGCTTGGTTGCCCCACAGCAAGGGGAATCTTCCTGGACCAGGGATCCAACCCATGTGCCCTGCATTGGCAGATGGACTTCCAGCCACTGATCTACCAGGGAAGCCCCCTGCCAGCTCTTGTGAGACAGTGACTTACGGTTGAATTCTGGCTAGAATAAGACAAGTGTGTGAGGGAGGGAGGTGGGTCTGCTGAGGGATGGAGGCTCTGGATGACTGTCCAGCTGGACACGTGGAAGCTGGGGAAGGCTGTGGGAGGACAAAAGGCCAGGAGTGCCCCCGGCTACGTTTGCGGAACAGTCGCAAGTGCGTTGTCCTGAGGTGGGTTGGGGAATCTTGTTTTCTAGCAGCCTCAGAACTTCATCAGGACTCTGGGGATGGAGAGAGGATGATTTTTGTCATCTGAGTTTGCCGTATGCCTGGAACTTGTTCTACATGCCATAGGGGCAAACTCATTTCTTTCGTGGAGTTAACATTCTAGTGGAGGAGACAACGGTTTTAAGGAGTCAAATAAATGAATAATGTCAGGTGATTGTAGGGCTAGTGAGGGCTTCCCTGGTGGCTCGGTGGTAAAGAACCCACTTGGCAATGCAGAAGACGTGGGTCTGATCTCTGGGTTGAGAAGATTCCTTGGAGGAGGACATGGCTACCCACTCCAGTATTCTTGACTGAAGAATCCCATGGACAGAGGAGCCTGGCGGGTCCATGGGATTGCAGAGAGTTGGATATGAGTTAACGACTAAATGACACCAGCAACAAGGATCAGTGGCACAGAGTGAGGCAGTGAGAGAGTTAGATGGCATGATAAAGAGAGGCATCTCGAATGTGGGGTTTTGAGCGGGAACTTGCAGGAGGAGGTGCTTGTCTTTGCAGAGAGTGAGGAAAGGGTGGTCCTGGCAGACAGGGCAGTGAAGGGCGGATGAGGAGGTGAAGGTGGAAGCCCTGAGTACTCATGTCCAGGCAGCAGCAGGAGGCCCTGGTGTTCCGTGCCGTGTTAGCTATCTCTTCTTGTTTAGTCGCTAAGTCATGTCTGACTTTTTACAATCCTGTTGACTGGAGCCCCAGGGGCTCCTCTGTCTATGGAATTCTCTAGGCAAGAATACTGGAGTGGGCTGCCATTTCCTTCTCCAGGGGATCTTCCCAACCCAGGGATCAAAACCACATGTTCTTCATTGCAGTTGTTTTCTTTAACCATTGAACCACCAGGGGAGCCCCTAATTATCTCTTACTTAGTAACAAATTGCCTCAGTCTGGGCGTTTTAAAGCAGAATCCACGTATTATCTGGTAGAAGACAGAGGGTCAGACATTTCATCACAGCTTAGCCAGATCCCCTGCTCAGGGTCTCACCAGGCTACAAGCAGCTCATGGCATCTTTTAAAGAATTTTTTAATGTGGACCATTTTAAAAGTCTTTATTGGATTTGTTACAATATTGCTTCTGTTTTGTTTTTTGGCCACAAGGTGCATGGGATCTTAGCAATCTCTTATTTAGTAACAAATTGCCTCAGTCTGGGCGTTTTAAAGCAGCATCCACGTATTATCTGGTAGAAGACAGAGGGTCAGACATTTCATCACAGCTTAGCCAGATCCCCTGCTCAGGGTCTCACCAGGCTACAAGCAGCTCATGGCATCTTTTAAAGAATTTTTTAATGTGGACCATTTTAAAAGTCTTTATTGGATTTGTTACAATATTGCTTCTGTTTTGTTTTTTGGCCACAAGGTGCATGGGATCTTAGCTCCCCAAGCAGGGATTGAACCTGCATCCCCTGCATCGAAAGGCAAAGTCTTAACTTCCCTGGACCACTAGGGAAGTCCCTAGATGGCATTTGCATCTCAAGGTTCAACTGGGAAAGGATCTGCTTTCGGCCACATTCAGCCTGTTGGCAGCATCTATTTCCTTAAGGATGTGTGGCTGAGGACCCTGGTTTTTCACTGGCTGTTGGCTGGAGGTGACTCTTGGGTCCCAGAATCTGAAGTTCTTAGAGTCCTTCTGCAGCCCTTTGCTCTAAGAGCTTCCTCAACACAACTGTGTGCATCATCAAGCCAGCAAGGAGGACCTCTCAGCTCAGGGAGATCCCAGTCCTTTTAAGGGCTTTCACCTGATTAATCCAGGCCCATGCAGGTGATCTCCGTTTTGAGGACATCAGAGTCAACTGATTTGGGACCTTAATCAGACCTGCAAAAATCTCTTCACTGTTTCTCTGTTTTATTGGCCAAGGTGAGTCCCACTCATCCTCAAAAGGAGGTGATTGCATAGGCTGTGAGCATCAGGGGGCTGGCATAGAATTCTGCCTACCATAGGCATGTTGTAAGAATGGGAGCTGTTTGGCAGGTGCTGCTGGTTGCCTGCCCAGTATTTAAGACCCCCTTTCTTCCTTATAAAACCCTGATTTTGTTCAGAAGGCAAAGGCACATCTAAGAAGACTTGTTTTCCCAGGCTCCTGAAGTCTACCATTGAGATGTGACATAGTTCCGGCCAATGACTTGCAAGTCACAGTCTAAAGAGTGGTTATCAATTTCCTGATAAAACTGGCATGTGCCTTTTGCCCTTTGTTTCTTTTCCTTCTTCCTTCCTGTAACTCGGACACAAAGCCTGAAAGTGGAGCAGCTGTTTTGTGACTAAGAAGCTTCCTATTTTCTGAGGATGGTTGTTGAGCAGGAAGGTATAAGGAGACTGGATTTCCAAGTGGATTTTGGACCTTTCTGGACCCCTCTTGGACTTCTTGTCCTATGAGAAAAATATGCCCCTGTTTGGTATGTTTGTGAACATACCAAAGTTTTTGTTACATGTAGCCATGTAACATACAACCATATGATGCAAAATCAGGTTGGGTGCATTGTGGGGTCTTGGTTTTGTTCCAAGTTAAATGGGATATTGTTGAAGAGTTTTAATCAGATTGATTTTTGTTTTGGAAAAATCTTGGCTACTTAGTGAAGCATAAAGTGTGCAATGGGGCTTGTGGACAGAGTTGGAAGTGGAGACTCAGAGAAAGTGAGTCAACCAAGGTAACACAGCAAGAAATGGACAGAAACGGGATCCAGATTGCGTGTTTGTGTGACTCAAGAGTACTGCCTTTGGCTGTTGTATCTGCCTTTAATCAAGGGCTTTGTCTCCCTGCTGTTGCTGGAGGAGCCCAAAGCTGCCTCTTCTGTCGATTTATCTCTGGAGTCCCATTCTCTGAAAAACCTCATGATTTTCACAATCATAAAAGGGAAACTCATCCTGAGTCTGGAAATTTTTCCAGATCAATCTGGGTCAACCTAATTAAAGCTAATGTAAGAAAGATTGTGTGTGTGTGTGTGTGTGTGTGTGTGTGTGTGTGTGTGTGTGTGAACTTTCCTTTCTGTTATGATTTGCTTACAATTTCTTTTGAGTCCCTGTTGACTAATACCCACCTGATACTAAATTACTAAAGCTTGGAAGTAAAAATGATTTCAGCATTCTAATCAGAACTCTAATCAGCTCCAACTGATGCTGAATGCTAAATGAGCTTGAAGTAGGGCACCTCTCTTGGACGTGGTGTTGAATTTCATGCAGGGATGTCCAAGGAAATCATGCAAACTTTGATAGATTGAAGTGATGTAGTGGCAAAGTGTATTGGATTGTGAAGGAGGAGGTCTGGGCTCTGGCTCCCAGTCCCCACTGTTTAATGGGGTGACTGTGGGGCAGTCACTTTCCCTCTCTGATCCTCTGTTTTCCCGTCTTCCAAATGGTGCTCTATTGAGAGCAAGGGTTTTCAATTTGTGTTCCCCAGAGTTTTCAGGGCAACTCCCCCTTTGGGTCAGTTGAGTCTGGAACTGAAAGCTGACTAGAGGAACAGGTGCTTCAGAGGCAGAACCCACAGCTGTGTCCCTGAGAGAGGTCACTTTCCATCATGGTGCCACTGTTTTGCTCCAGGAGGGGAGAACCAAGCTCTGTAATTCATGGAGAAAAGTGTCTTCTCTAATTAGACTCAGTATGGGTGAGCAGGGGGCCTGCCCCAGTCTTCCTGGGGGGCTGGAAGCTAGTCATTTGCTCACATCCCAGAAACAACCTTTTCCCCTTTTGAATCCTTGATCAAAGTTGAGTTAGTGAGTCAGGGAGAGCTGGGGCAGCCTCTAGAGAAGAGAAGTGAGGAAATGATGGGGAGATGCAGTGAGAGGGCTGGGAAGGAACATTCTAGGGCTTGGAGCCATTAAATCTGGAGCTGACATGTGGGTGTGGGGGGATGTGGGAACAGTCCTCTGTAGGATGCTAGCCGTTGAGAGGTCTGAGGGTCTTACTCCCTTCATAACTTCAATCTGGTCACTTCAACACAACCCAGCCCAATTCAATCCAATCTGTCCATCCATCCATCCATCCATGTACCTATCCATCCATCCATGTACCTATCCATCCATCCATCCACCTATCCATCCTTCCATCCATCCATCCACCTCTCCATCTTTCCATCCATCCATCCACCTCTCCATCCTTCCATCCATCCATCATCCATCCATCCATCCATCCATCCATCCATCCATCCATCCAACCATCCCTCTACCTATCCATTTCTGTACTCATTGCATTCACCTACCCACTGGTCCACCCATTCATGCATTCACTCGTTTGGTTCAACCACCTCCTCTTTCCCCCTTTGCCTTATTCATTTCTTCTTTCAGCCATTCCGTAAATATTTGTGAGGCACCTACTCCACGCCCGGGAATGTAGAGGAGCATGAACTCTTCAGGGAGTTCATAGTCCCAGTGCTGTCAACAGAACTGCAGGTGAGTCTGAGAAGTGAGTGTTAATACAGGGAGGAGCAAAGTGTCATTATAGTTTGGAAGAAGGAGATATTGCTTAGAGAGGTGAAACGGAGAAGACCTCAAGCAGGTGTTAGTTCCTGAAAGAGGAGCTTTGGTTTATTGGCTGGACAGGTGGGGCAAGGGTTTATTTCTTGGGATGCTGTTGATTTGAGGAGCTGAGGTCATGCTTATCCTGTAGAGATAATACAAGCTCTACTTCCTTCCCCCTACCTTGCAAGTCTCAAGAAAGTCTGAATTATTCAATTCAAATTTCTAGGCTGATGAGATTCAGGTTTAATTCAACAACTGATTGTTCTTGTTCAAAACATTGGAAGGGAAAAAAAAGCCACTCAAGGAAAAATGATAGACGTGCACGTGCATAGCAGGAAGTTACCTTCATCACACTTCTCTGTGTGTATCTCCTACAAGTGAGAACCCAACATGCCAGCTACCCGCTATTCATTTTGCTTGGAGGTTGGAAGGGTGTGTGTGTGTGTGCATGTGTGTGTGTTTTTTTGAGTGGATTTTGTGTCTTAGCATTTGGTGCCGCCTTGCTGCTCTGTGTCTTTAGAGCCAGTGTTGTCAATGGTCACAGAGCTCCTCACTTAGACCCACTCTAAGTAGGTGTGGGCTCAGTTGCTTCAGCAGTGTCTGACTCTTTGTGACCCTGTGGGCTGTAGCCCACCAGACTCCTCTGTCCATAGGATTCTCCAGGAAAGAATGTTGCCATGCCCTCCTCCAGGGGATCTTCCCAACCCAGGGATCAAACCCAGGTCTCCGGCATTGGAGGCAGATTCTTTACCAGCTGAGCCACCAGGGAAGCCCTCAGTTCAGTTCAGTTCAGTCGCTCAGTTGTGTCTTACTCTTTGCAACCCCATGAATCGCAGCACGCCAGGCCTCCCTGTCCATCACCATCTCCCGGAGTTCACTCAAACTCAGGTCCATCGAGTCAGTGATGCCATCCAGCCATCTCATCCTCTGTCGTCCCCTTCTCCTCCTGCCCCCAATCACTCCCAACATCAGAATCTTTTCCAGTGAAGCAACTCTACGCACGAGGTGGCCAAAGTATTGGAATTTCAGCTTTAGCATCAGTCCTTCCAATGAATATTCAGACTGACTTCCTTGAGATTGATTGGTTGGATCTCTATGCAGTCTAAGGGACTCTCAAAAACCTTCTCCAACACCACAGTTCAAAAGCATCAATTCTTCAGCGCTCAGCCTTCTTCACAGTCCAACTCTCACATCCATACATGACCACTGGAAAAATAATAGCCTTGACTAGACAGACCTTTGTTGGCAAAGTAATATCTCTACTTTTGAATATGCTATCTAGGTTGGTCATAACTTTCCTTCCAAGGAGTAAGCATTTTTTAATTTCATGGCTGCAATCACCATCTGCAGTGATTTTAGAGCCCCCAAAAATAAAGTCTGACACTGTTTCCACTGTTTCCCCATCTATTTGCCATGAGGGGATGGGACCAGATGCCATGGTCTTCGTTTTCTGAATGTTGAGCTTTAAGCCAACTTTTTCACTTTCCTCTTTCACCTTCATCAAGAGGCTTTTTAGTTCCTCTTCACTTTCTGCCATGAGGGTGGTGTCATCTGCATATCTGAGGTTATTGATATTTCTCCTGGCAATCTTGATTCCAGCTTGTGCTTCCTTGAGCCCAGCGTTTCTCATGATGCACTCTGCATATAAGTTAAATAAGCAGGGTGACAATATACAACCTTGACGTAGTCCTTTTCCTATTTGGAACCAGTCTGTTGTTCCATGTCCAGTTCGAATTGTTGCTTCCTGACCCTAGACCCACTCATTATCTGTCAAATATTCACTGAGCTTCGTCTGTCTTCCAGGCTTGGCACTAGTTGCTGGTGGCCATACACTAATGAACCTGACAGGAATCTTGTCTTTAGAAAAACCCACGGTCCAGAACAAGGTACAGCAAACTTTTTCAACAAGGGGCCAGATAACTAATCTTTTAGGCTTTGCTGGCCGTAGGATCTCTGCAGCCACTGTTCATTTCTGCTGTTGGAAGTTCAAACGCAGTCTTAGATAATAATGTCCAAGAGTAGACATGGCTATGTTCCAAGAAAACTTCATTTACCAAAACAGAATTGGCTCCCAGCTTTACTCACTGATCTCTGTCTAGTGGGAGAGACACACAAGGAACTAGACAATGATGAAATAGTGAGGAGGGTAAACCCAGCATTCAGAGGAGAGTCCCCACCCAGGCTTGAGCATTGGGAGGACTGCCTGGAGGAGGTGATATATGGTTTGAGACCTGACAGGTGAACCAAGGGGGCTGGATGAAAAGGCTGTGGAGTGGGGCATGGTGGGGAGTGTCCCCCAGGCACAGGATTGTATACAAAGAAGCTTCAAGGTGGAAGGAGCTGCATGTGTCTGGGGAAGGTGAGACCTAGGGAGAGGGGCTGGGGGGACTCTGTAGGGGTTGGCAGTGAATGGGGTAATATAGAGAAGGATCTTGTAGGAGCAGGACCTGGTGCACCATGGCAGGTTTTTAGCACCTTGTTCTACTTTGCCTTATTTTAAAAGACCCAGCACTCCCAGCTAAGCAGGCATCTGGGGTGCTAGGCACTCCCTGAGTGTGACACACAGCTCTTCTGTTGGGCATGTCTTGGTAATCCTTTTCCCTTGACCCGTGAGGGCTCCCATCAGCCTGAGGGCTAGTCCAGGAGGCAGGTCCCACAGCAAGAGTCCCCCCAGCCCCATCCCAAAAGGTTTTAACTGCAGAATAGAAAAGTAAACACGTCACAAGCCGCTCAGTCATATCTGACTCTTTGTGACCCATGGACTGTAACCCATCATGGGATTCTCCAGGCAAGAATCCTTGAGTGGATTGCCATGCCCTTATCCAGGGAATCTTCTTGACCCTGGGATCAAACCCACGTCTTCCACTTTGCAGGCAGATTCTTTACTGTTTGAGCTACCCAGGAAATAGAAACAAAACCGCAGCAGACATTGATGTGGAACTGGGACAACTAATGGTTACTTCTTTAGCAAAGCTCTGCAGTCCAGGTGTTGGGGAGGGAAAGGATCAAATGCTGTATAGTGTTTGTGTTCCATATGCTCAAGTGTAATACCAGCTAAGACATTGTAATGCTCCCTCCTCCCTGCTGGTCTCTTCCTTTCTCCTCTGTTTCTTTGCCTTCTCCTTCCCCTGCTCCCTCTCTCTACCAGTTCCTTGTAAATCAGCATTATGCAATGTGCTTTGCTTTCTAGAAAAATTTTTTTTTTCCTTTGGTAGAAAATAATATTAAAAGTGAAAGTGTTAGTCACTCAGTTGTGTCCAACTCTTTGTGACCCCCATGGACTGTAGCCCGTCAGGTTCTATCCCTGGAAGATGGTATAGAAGACGATTATAGATAGGGACCTTGAGGAGAAACAAACCATGGTCTGAATCCTGGATGTCGTATTTACTGGTAATATTCTTTCTTTGGAATGTATTTGTTTGGCCATACTGCATGTGGGATCTCAGTTCTCTGACCAGGGATTCAACCTGTGCCCCTTGCACTGGAAGCTTGGAGTCTTAACCACTGGGCCCCCAGGGAAGTCCTTGGCTGTCACATTCTTATCAAGTTACTTCACCAGTAACCAGTTTCTCCTCCTTGAAATGGGAATCCTGTTTGTACCTCCTTCACAAGGTTTACTGGGATAACTCACGTCACACGTTTATCAGTGCTGTGCTTGGTTATGAGGGTTATTGAGATTTGTTTTAAATTTTAGACCTGGTGCATAGTAGGCACTTAGCAAATGTTTGTTGAATGACTGTATGATGCCTTATGTAGTGTGCAAAACATAGTTTTTTAGATAGCAGAAATACAAACCTTAATTTGCCAGTTGGTGTACTCCTTATCTGACTGCTCTCCTTGGATTTACAGACAAGGTGCTCCCGTTAAGTCCTCATCCTCTTTTGCCCAATTCTGTGGATTCAATGTTAGAAAAGTTGCTTTAATCAAAGTTCCCTTTTTATTCCTGCTGCCAAGACCTTGGTTCATCATACCTCGTCTGAACTCTGCCTTCAAGGTCCATTTTCCTGCCACCGATCTTTTTCTACCCCACCCGTTCATCCAACTGTGAACAGATTGATCGTCCTAAGAATAAAAATGGCCTTTATCCTCTGTGTAATAAACGATCTCGATGACACTCTGATGTCTAAATTTTAGAGTGTGACCTTCAAGTCCGTCTCCGATCTTTTCTGCTAATGCTGATAGGCCCAGTTTTATTCCCATCTTTCCACCGTCCACAGTACCATCCTGACCCTCTCCGTAATTTCTAAACATGCTTCCCTATCTCTGCATCTCTGATTCCCTTTTCTCTTTTGGTCCTGACACCCTTTTGTCCACTCTTAAGACCCATTTTGTACATCTTTCAGGAAAACTTGTAGGAACAAATTTCTAGGCAGGGACAAATTACTTCTTTCTTTTGGAGCCCACAGCCCTTACAACATTATAGTGTTGTATTATTATTACAGCATCCATGTCCCATCCCCATCCATTCCCAGGAGTCTTTAGTGTCAAGTCTTGTTTATTCCCTTTTCCCAACATAATAAATGTTTGTTGGAAATGAGTAAAATATTAAAAACATAAATGTTCAAAATATTCACTTCTAGGTCTACACTCTTCTGAGATAAGTACTTTTTGGTGTGTGTACTCAGTCACTCAGTTATGTCCAACTGTTTTGCAACACTTTGGACTGTAGCCCGCCAGGCTCCTCTGTCCATGGGATTCTCCAGGCAAGAATACCGGAGTGGGTTGCATTTCCTCCTCCAGGGGATCTTCCTGACCCAGGTACTCTGGACTGATGTGTTAAACATAGACATTTCTCCCCTTCTTCCTCATCTCATCTTCTGGATAAATTTTATGGAAACTTTGAACTTATCTGAAACTCAGACATGATTTGTTTTGTGATTCAATTTCAGTTTCAGATCTTCAGCACTTTCAGAGTCAGTACTGTTTTCCATTTTGCAGTAAATCTAGGATGTGGCTTGAGCACAAGTTTCTCTGCCTCCACCCCGGAACACGTTTACCACCACCCACCAAGAGTCTTCTTTTATGGGAATGGAAATGAATTCTTCCCGAGTGTATCTGCCAACATCTCATTCACATTCAAACCACGATTCTTATTAGAATTGCATTGTTCTACACACCCTTGTGAGATAGATTGTTGTTGCTCATTTGCTCAGCGGTGTCCAATTCTTTGTGACCCCATGCACTGCAGCAAACCAGGCTTGCCTGTCCTTCACTATCTCCCAGAGTTTGCTCAAACTCATATCCATTGAATTGGTGATACCATCCAACCCTCTCATCCTCTGTTGCCCCATTCTCCTCCTGCCCTCAATCTTTCCCAGCATCAGAGTCTTTTCTAATGAATCAGCTCTTTGCGTCAGATGGCCAAAGTATTGGAGCTTTAGCTTTAGCATCAGTCCTTCTGATGAAAATTCAGGGTTGATTTCCTTTAGGATTGACTGGTTTGATCAGATTGATTGAGTGCCTGTGAGCCCAAGGATCCTGGTTCAGCTCTATCATTGCTGCATCTCTAATGTAGCACACGGCACCTGGCCCTCAACAGATGCTCAGTGGAGACCTGTTGAATGCATATGAAAATATGAGCTTGAAACCTGGAATATTTCCTGCCATATCAGTAAACAGGACTGTCACAGTCATCAGAGACTGCAAGTGTCCAACATGAGCCAGTGAACCCTAAGGGAACTTGGGAAGGAGAAGAATACTTGCCTCTAGTATCCATCAGACTGCAGCCACTCCCTATGGTGAGCCCCGAGGAAGCTCAGGATGTGAAAACACAGGATCATGGCCCCAGATAGCTGAGGTGCCTATCAAAGAAATGATTTCAGTGAGCCCATTCTCTTACATCTTCCCACATATAGAAGAGTGTTAAATTCCTTAACTTGGGTTATCTGTTTTTTTTTTTTAATTAACAGTAATCTTTTGATGTGCAGACTACTTGCCCTTTATTGCAACACTTCTATATATAACCTGGCTCCTCCTCTTGCCTCCTTGGAGCAGTTCTCTCAGGGTCACTTGCGATGCTGTCTCCTGGGCTTAAAGTCCTAAAAATTCCCATCAAATAAAACACAACTCTCTTTTAGGTAGTGAATATTTTCTGTGTTGATAGGCTGTTCTGAAGCTTTCATTTGGCAGACCAAGATCTGAGATTACAGGGAGAAGTGGTGGAAAGAGCACAGACTTCGAGTCTCAAAATCTTGGGGTCTAGACCTGTAGGTACCACATGGAAAGCATGTGCCCTTGGGCCCATGGGACTTATTGAGCTTCAGTTTCTTTATTTTTCTCATGGGCCCAAGTTATATCTACCTTCCAGGATTTTCATGGTGAGTAAATGATTAGCATGCAGTAGGGTATTCAAAAAGTGGCCTCTGTGAATAATAGCAGATGATACCACTCTAGTGGCAGAAAGTGAAGAAGAACTAAAGAACCTCTTGATGAGGGTGAAAGATGAGAGGGAAAAGCCTGGCTTAAAACTCCATTAAAAAAACTAAGATCGTGGCATCTGGTCCCATCACTTCATGGCAAATAGAAGGGGAAAAAGTGAAAACAGTGACAGATTTTATTTCCTTGGGCTCCAAAATCACTGTGGACAGTGACTGTAGCCATGAAATTAAAAGACACTTGCTCCTTGGAAGGAAAGCTATGACCAACCTAGACAGCATATTAAAAAGCACAGGCATCACTTTACCAACAAAGGCCTGTATAGTCAAAGCTATGGATTTTCCAGTAGTCATGTATGGATGTGCGATCTGGACTGTAAATAAGTCTGAGCACCAAAGAATTGATGCCTTCAAATTGTTGTGCTGGAGAAGACTCTTAAGAGTCCCTTGGAGAGCAAAGAGATCAAACCAGTCAATCCTAAAGAAAATCAACCCGGAACATTCATTGGAAGGACAGATGCTAGAGCCAAAGCTCCAATACTTTGGTCACTTGATGCAAAGAACTGACTCACTGGAAAAGACCTTGATGCTGTGAAAGACTGAAGGCAGGAGGAAAAGGGGCAACAGAGGCTGAGATGGTTAGGTAGCATCACTAACTCAATGGACATGAATTTGAGCAAACTCCGGGAGATAGTGAAGGACAGGGAGCTTGGTGTTCTGCAGTCCATGGGGTCACAGAGAGATGGGCCTGACTTAGTGACTGGACAACAACAACATGTAGGTCTGAACTGTAATTGCAGACAGAAGCTCAGGCCAGTTCATAATGTATATTTCCTTCAGTGTGTGGCCCAGGAACCAGGATGTTGGAGGCAGCAGGGTACTTTGCAAAACCCTGATTCATCACTCTCAATGTACAAAGAAGCCTGAGGCTCAGAGAGGTTAAGTCGTTCGCCCCTGGTCACACAATGAGTCAGTTGCAGAGCCGCAACTTGATCCTGACTTCCGAGGCCTCGTTCCTTTTCCTGCACTGAGAGGTCGAGTGGTTTGCATTTTGGAGCTTTAATGGTAAAAGCATAAGCACTATTATAGTTGAGCCTAGAGAGACCCACACAGCATTGCTTTCTGTAGCATTAAATTAAGTTCCTGGTTCAGCTCTTTGAGACCTGACAGCTTCTCATGACAAGGGGACGTGCAGGAGAAGCATTTCTCAGAGCAATGCTCCTTAGCAAAGCCGCTCTGGCCCTGGCTCAGATGTCCTTGAACTGCAAGGTCGGCTTCTGATATACAAGCCTTTGATGGTGGATCCACTTCCCTGCAGGAAAGCACCAGCTCCTTCACTGAACCCAGTCCTAAGGGCACGTGGTTCCCCTCTTGGCCATATCCTTGGTCCTTCTTTTGCAATGTGGGAGCGCTTTATGCTCAGGGTCTGTGCTGAGATTTTGGCTTGAGGATGCCTGTCAAGAAGCTTTAAGAGAGAAAGAGGCTTGAAGACTCAGGTTTAAGGTCTGGTTTCACTACCTGTCATGGGGTGACCACAATAAGTTGCTCAGTCGCTCTGCACCTCAGTTTCTCCATCTGTAAGATGGGAACACTTGTTCCTGAAGTGTTGTGATGATTGAGTTAAAGACTGATAGTGCTTGCAACAGTATTTAGTGCATAGTAAGTGCTCAATAAACATCATCAACTGTTAATAAACACAAGTACTAAGTTCCTCCTTGATTCACATCCTGGTTCTGTTTCTCCTTGCCTGTGTGATATTGGGTGACTTACTTGACTGCTCTGAGCCACACTATCCTAGCAGACAAATGGATATATGAACAATACTAGAAGTTCTGATTTTCCCATATCCATTTTTGTGACAAGCTGTGCTTTGGAAGATTTACACTAAAGCTTGTATGCTGTTTCTTCCACGTGAGTTTGGGATTTTGAACATGAGCTGAGGCAAATCCATCTTGACATCTGTGTGATGATACCTCTTGGCAGGCAGTTCTTCTCCAAGAGGGTCTCTACCTTTGCCCACGTAGCAGTTTGTGCCAAAGACTTAAATATTTTATTGCATTTTTTGTAATTACTGTATAAAACCAAACAGAAAGAAGTGCTGATCCCACTGAAGGAATACAAGTCTTACAAACTAAATTCAACTGAACCGAGAGAAGAGAAAAAAAGAAGATAAAATCACAAAAGCCATCCAGCACAGTGGATCTTTAGCTGGAAGAACTCTGGGCTTGGCTTACTATCTGTCTCTTGGTTGTAAAAGAAAAGAATAAAATGGAAGAATGTGTATGAAAATGCCAGAGACATATGGTTGAAGGTTGCATACAAAGAGTGAGGTTAAAGATTGTACACAAAGATGACTTTTCCCTCCCTCAACATAGGAAATGATTATTCAACTTTTGTAGACATTTGCAATTGTGCATTATATACGCATGCAGGGCTGGCAATTGCTCTTTATATAAAGAACCAACCTGAGTGCATGGTACATATTGGTGCCTTCTAAATTATGGCTATAATTACCATCATCACCATCATCATCACAATCATCACCATCACAACCACCATCATCACCACCACCATCATCATCACCACCACCACAATCACCATCACCACCACCACCATCATCATCATCACCACCACCATCACCACCATCACCACCACCACCATCATCACCACCACCACCACCATCACCACCATCACCTCCACCACCATCACCACCATCA
>SJYC01095263.1:0-13219 GCA_006408675.1 Madoqua kirkii
CCACCACCATCACCACCATCATCATCACCATCACTACCATCATCATCACCACCATCACCACCACCATCACCACCATCACCACCACCATCACCACCACCATCATCATCACCACCACCACCATCATCATCACCACCATCACCACCATCACCACCACCACCACCATCACCACCATCACCTCCACCACCATCACCACCACCATCACCACCACCGTCATCACCACCACCATCACCACCACCACCACCTCCACCACCATCACCACCATCATCACCAGCACCACCATCACCACTATCACCATCACTGCCATCACCACCTTTACCAACATTATCACCGTAATCATCATCAACATCACCATCATCATTGTCATCAACATCACCACCATCATCATCATCATCCTTAAGATTATCTCAGAAGATTTAGTAGACAGACCAACAGCATGAGAATATTATCTGTCCCTTAGATGATTCACAAATTATGATTTCCCCAAGAAATGTCCTTTCTGCTGGGATACTGCCAGTCTTGAGGAGCTCATTGCCTGTAGAGATGGTTGAGTGCACAGGCTCTATGCCAGTGTATTTCCCTGGAAGGCTATATTAGTAGGGTTTATGAACTGTATGGATCCACAAAATTAATGAAATTTCACTTTCACAGAGGGGCTTCCCTGGTAGCTCAGATGGTAAAGAATCTGCCTGCAAAGTAGGAGACCCAGGTTTGATCCCTGGGTTGGGACGATCCCTTGGAGAAGGAAATGGCAACCCACTCCAGTATTCTTGACTGGGAGAACCCACGGACAGAAGAGCCTGGTGGGCTATAGTCCATGTGGTCACAAGAGTCAGACATGACTTAGTGACTAAACAACAGCAACACTCACAGAGAATGGCATCCAGTTGGCTCCCCACCCCACAAGAACTCATTCATTCATTTATCCAAAAACATTTTCTGAGCACTCACTGTGGGCTGGCCTCTGGGCTGGGCCTTGGAGGAGTTTCAGGGTCTGTGAGAGAGACAGACAGTTGCATCTGGAGTCGTAGTTACAGGGCAATCATAACCTGGAAAGAGAAGGAAGGAGCACCTGTGGTGACTCCCTGAAGGTGGCTAGCCCAGCTGAGGAGTGGCAGTGGTCATGGAAGGCTTCCAGGAGGTGGCTCTTGAGCTGAGTTTCAGGGGATGGGGAAGAGAAAGCATTTCAGAAGGAATGGAGAGGATGTATAGACAGCCATGAAGCTTGAAAGGCTGGTGGGTATGAGGACAGACGCTGGTCCAGTGTGTGTGTATGTGAGTGGGGAGTGGTTGGAAGGTGTGGAGGACTTGAGATGAATCCAGAAAGATGAAAGGGTCACGAGAACCTTCAAGCCAGACTAGGGCTTGGACTTTATTTGGGGGCATGTAGAGCTCCTGTGGCAGCCCTTGTGGTCACCCTGACCCTGGAGGGGGGCTCCCTCTTCTGGGTTGAGCCATCCTAATTGAGGGCAGCACCATTTACTGGAGATCTGCTCTTGGCTTTTTGAAAAAAATTATGTATTTGCTTGCATCGGGACTTGGTTGTAGCACGTGAGATCACCATTGTGTCGTGTGAAATCTTTCATTGCGGTGCACTGACTCTCTAGTTGTGGCACGTGACCTTAGTTGCCTTGCGGCATGTGGGATCTTAGTTCCCACGCCAGGGGTCCAATCCATGTGCCCTGCATTAACAGGTGGATTTATAGCCCCTGGACCACCAGGAAACTCCCTGCTCTTGGCTCTTTTGTGGGGCCAGTTCTGCGGCTCCCGCTTCTTTGGCACTCACATTGCACCCTCCTCTATCCCCCATGCTTCCTCATGGTTCCTTGATAAGAACTCAGTTTTAGAGCCAAATGGGCCAAGGTTAAGTCCCAGCTCTCTTGCTGCCAACTTCTGAGCCTCGGCCTGGTTCCTTAACCCTCATCAACCTTGATCTCCTTGCTTGTAAAAAAGGGACAGTCATAAACAGAACAAACATTTTCAGGCAGTTATATGTGCTGGGCACAGTTCTGAGCACTTTACAAAAATTACTCTTGGATCTTTACAACTGTTACTATCCCTGCTTTATAGCTGAGAAAACAAGGACAGGGAAGGAAGGACCAGTCCTTGCGGTTGGTAAGTGGCAGGACCAGGAGGCATAAGAACCTCACCTGACTCGACATGATGCTCAGAAGAGCTAAGAGAGGCAGAATCCTTGATTAGTGCCTGACTCATGGTCGATGCACAGTAAACGGCAACTGCATAGTTATAAGCTCTCTGAAAAACATACAGAGCGATGCTATCAAGGATAGAGCAGTCCCCAGAGTTAAGCAAACTCCCTTCATCCCAGGGAGCCATGGAAGGCCTAACTCAAACTGACTCATTAACTCCAGACAATAGAAAATGACAGATCAAGCCTTTGATGAAAGAGACTGGAACAGCCATCGATTAGAAGCCAGACTTGTTTCTTTCTCCCTTTTCAGATTGATTGACTTCTGAAGGCTCTGCTTTCTGCATAATTAAAGAGCTAACTGAAATGTCAAGCAGGGTTCCCTCTTCAGTCGCATCAGGGGGTCAGGGTGGGAGTGAGGGGAGAGTGTCTGATAAGCCATAGATTGTGTCCTGCCCGGCACAGTTCAAAATCCAGCTGAGCACTGGAATTTCCAGCCTGCTGCCCTTGAATCTCTGAAGTCACATGGACCCTCTCTTTTACCACCCAGACTGTAGTGGCCATTGGAATCAGCCATTGAACAAGAAACAAGGACATTTGCAAAATCGCTACATGTGAAACTTGGCTGTAATTGGCCAGGGAAGGGGATGGGATGCTGGAGGGGAGGAAGCTGCTGTGAGGTGGGGCAGCTGAACTGAGTATAACCTGCTCTGTGTTTGGAGCCAGCAGACCCAGGTTTGCATCCAAGCCATGTGGTTTGGGACATGACTCGGGGAGTGATTCCTTCCTAATTCCCACCCAGATTCAAGCCTAGGATTTGACATAGGCATCAGGGTTCCCTTTTCTCAAAAAATTATTCATTAAAAAAATTTTATTGGATGATTTATTTTTAATTGGATGATAATTACTTTATAATGTGTTGGCTTCTGCTATACAACAACATGAATCAGCCACAGGTGTATACGTGTTCCCCTCCTCTCCCCTGCTTGAACTGGCTTCTCTGGTGGCTCAGTAGATAGGGTTAGGGTTAGGGTTAGAAGCTATCAGCAACACAGGAGACACAAGAGACTCGAGTTCAATCCCTGGGTCGGAAAGATCCCCTAGAGGAGGGAATGGCAACCCACTCCAGTATTCTTGCCTGGAGAATCCCATGGACAGAGGAGCCTGGTGGGATACAGGACATAGGGTTACAAAGAGTTGGATGCGACTGAGTGATTAACACACACACACACACACACACACATGTGCGCCCTCTTGAAGGGAGTGTCTGCACCGGATCTTAGTTGTGGCATGTGGGATCTATTTCCCCAACCAGGGATCGAACTTGGGCCCTTTGCATATTGGGCACACAAAGTCTCAGCCACTGGACCACCAGGGAAGTCCCCAGGGTGGTGACTGGGACCAGGGCTCAGTTTAGGGTCACACCTGGCTTTGCATCCCCTGGGCCCTACACTCGCTGTGTGATGGCGGGGACAGACTTCCCTCTTGGAACCTCTATTTCAGGAGAAGACTGGAAACGAACAGGAAAACTTTGTGTCATGTAACAGTTAGAGAAGCTGGCTCTGGAGACAGCTAGCTTGGATTCAGATCTTTGCTGCCCTTTGGTGATTTTGTACTCTCTTTCCCCGGGGGACATTTGACCGAGTTTGGAAATATTTTTGGTTGTCACAGCTTGGGAAAGATGCTGCTGGCGTCTAGTGAGTCAAGGCTAGCGATGCTGTTCAACATCCTACAGTGCATGGGACGGCCCCCGGCAGCAGAGAGAGACCCAGCCCTAAAAGTCAGTGGTGCTGAGGCTGAGAAACCCAGCTGCATGGCCAACCAGCCTGAGGAGAAGTCACTTAACCTGGTTAACATTCTGTTCCCTTGCCTGGGAGGAAGGCAGATAATACCAGTGGCTGCCTTGGGTGGTTGTTTTAAAAACAGATGTTTTGGGACTTTCCCAGTGGTCCAGTGGTTAAGACCCTTCTAAGGTAGTGGATGCAGGCTTGATCCCTGATCAGAGAGCTAAGATCCCGCATGCCTCATGGCCAAAAAAAAAAACACACACACACACACACACACACATGTGCGCCCTCTTGAAGGGAGTGTCTGCACCGATCTTAGTTGTGGCATGTGGGATCTATTTCCCCAACCAGGGATCGAACTTGGGCCCTTTGCATATTGGGCACACAAAGTCTCAGCCACTGGACCACCAGGGAAGTCCCCAGGGTGGTGACTGGGACCAGGGCTCAGTTTAGGGTCACACCTGGCTTTGCATCCCCTGGGCCCTACACTCGCTGTGTGATGGCGGGGACAGACTTCCCTCTTGGAACCTCTATTTCAGGAGAAGACTGGAAACGAACAGGAAAACTTTGTGTCATGTAACAGTTAGAGAAGCTGGCTCTGGAGACAGCTAGCTTGGATTCAGATCTTTGCTGCCCTTTGGTGATTTTGTACTCTCTTTCCCCGGGGGACATTTGACCGAGTTTGGAAATATTTTTGGTTGTCACAGCTTGGGAAAGATGCTGCTGGCGTCTAGTGAGTCAAGGCTAGCGATGCTGTTCAACATCCTACAGTGCATGGGACGGCCCCCGGCAGCAGAGAGAGACCCAGCCCTAAAAGTCAGTGGTGCTGAGGCTGAGAAACCCAGCTGCATGGCCAACCAGCCTGAGGAGAAGTCACTTAACCTGGTTAACATTCTGTTCCCTTGCCTGGGAGGAAGGCAGATAATACCAGTGGCTGCCTTGGGTGGTTGTTTTAAAAACAGATGTTTTGGGACTTTCCCAGTGGTCCAGTGGTTAAGACCCTTCTAAGGTAGTGGATGCAGGCTTGATCCCTGATCAGAGAGCTAAGATCCCGCATGCCTCATGGCCAAAAAAAAAAAAAGAGAGAGAGAGCGAGAGAGAGAGAGAAAGAGATAATATTGTAATCTAACAAATTCAATAAAGACTTTAAAAATGGTCCACATCAGAAGAATCTTAAAAAAAAAAAGCAAGCAAGGCATCACATCACCTTGCACAGCACTAGGGACCCAGCAAACCCTCCATGAATATAAACTCTGTGTGCTGTGCACTAAGCCACATCGGACTCTTTGCAATCTGATGATCACCAGGCTCCTCTGTCCATGGGATTCTCCAGGAAGAATACTGGAGTGGGTCTACTGGAATGGGTCGCCGTGCCCTCCTCCAGGGGTCTCCCCTGACCCAGGGATCGAAGCTGCATGTCTTCCTTCACCTGTGTTGGCAGGTGAGTTCTTTACTACTAGCGCCACTTGGGATCTCTGAAGTTGAGAGGCAATAGCTCATACGAATCTCTTGGACATGGGAGGTCTGCAAGGAATGGTAGGGACGTGATGATGATGACGACGACCGTCTGTTCTGTTTTTACAGGATCTCTGCGGTGCCCCTGAAATTCTTCTTCTATCCCCCACACCTCCACATCAAAGTGAAGTTCAAAGCCATTGTCAAAATTGAAAAAGCAAGATTTGCCCCCGGGGGGAGGCTGATGATGGATCTCAGGTCTGCTGGTGCTGAAAATCATAAAAGGCAGCTGCCTTCCCCCTGGATTTTCCTCTGAGCTAGTCTTCTGGAAGCTGTCTCCAACAAGAGCAGTTCTTGTAATGGGAACTTGCTTTCCTAGAAGCAGGGAGTGTCTCTTCCTCCTCTTTTCTCTTGTTCTGTCTAGGTCTGAATGCTTATGTCCTCCCCAGATTCATATGTGGAAGCATTCACTTGTAATGTGTTTTTTAAAAAGATTTTTTAACTTAAAAAAGTTATTTGTTTATTTGGCTGTGCTGGGTCTTAGTTGCAGCACTCAGCGTCTTCCATCCTCATTGGGGCAGGCAGGATCTTTGGTTGCAGCATTTGGGATCTAGTTTCCTGACCAGGGATCAAACCCAGATCCACTGCATTGGGAGTGCAGAGTCTTAGCCACTGGACCACCAGGGAAGTCCCACTTGCAATGGGATAGTATTTGAAACTGAGCTTTTGTAAAGGGATTACGTTTAGTTAGATGAGGTCATGGGCTTCCCAGGTGGCACAGTGGTAAAGAATCTGCCTGCCAAGGCAGTAGATGCAGGTTTGATCCCTGAGTTGGGAAGATACCCTGGAGGAGGAAATGGCAATCCACTCCAGTATTCCTGCCTGGAGAATCCCATGGACAGAGGAGCCTAGTGGGCTACAGTTCATAGGATCGCAAGGAGTTGAACACAAGTGACTGGACTTAGCAAGCATGCACTGTATTTTTGTGAACTGGTTTTGATCATGGGGCCTAGAACATACAGTGCTCAGAAATGTCTGTGGTGGTGAATGTATGAATGTTAAAATAAGAATTCAAAATTAGCCTTTTCAAGGACCACTTTTAAATATAGGTTTCTCTTAAGAGGAAAATCTGGTTCTGACTTTGAGACAGCAGCTTTTAAATTTCTTTTTTTGCAGGAGGATTGGAGTTTTGAAATAGTACGTGTAACGAGAATTTGAGTTTGGGAAAATTGATTTGTTCAATGGGTTTAAACATCTTTTCTCTCAGAAAAGATGATGCCCAAGGACAGAAGATATTAGCCTGTGTTCATTCCAAAGACATTTACATTGATAGAATTAGAGAAAAAAGGATCATTTTGGATAAAATATCCAAATAATGATACATAAAAAATTATAGAATATAAATGTAAAGTAGCCTAAATTTGTGTTGGACTTGGGGGAATAAAGCTAAGGCTGTACCTGGGATGGAGAACATGGCCTGGAAAATATCTACTCCTTCTCCCAACAATCCTAGATATCTAGTATGTGTCAGGTCTTGAATCGAGCACTAACGTGATCACCTTTAATCCTTTCAAATCGCTGTTTGGTAGGAGTCACTGTCTCCACTTTGTAACTGAGGACATTGACGTTCAGCATGTTGATGTAATTGGCCCCTCATGCAGCTGGGAAGAAGCGGAGATGGTATTTGAACACTGGTCTTCCTGATGTTAAAGCTGATGTTTTCACACCCATTTCAGCCCAAGGATGGGGCACAGGCATAATTTTCCAAAAGGGAACCCGAAGCGCTGACTTCACATTTAGTCCTTACTTTTGGCTCTGGATGTTTTTAAAAAATTTATTTTGTTGAAGTCTAGTTGATTTACAGTGTTGTGTTAGATTCTGTGTAGAGCGATGTGATTCAGTTACTTGTTTACATACATTCCTTTTCATATTCTTTCCCTTACAGTTTATCACAGAATATTGAATAGAGTTCAGCCCAGGGCTCTTTGTTTTTTAAGTCTTTATTTATTTCTGGGTGCACTGGGTCTTCGCTGTTGCAAGCCGGCTTTCTCTAGCTGCAGCGAGTAGAGGCTTCTCTCTAGTTGCGGTGTGCAGGCTTATCATCGCGGTGGCTTCTCTTGTTGCGGAGTACGGGCTCTAGGGCACAAGGGCTTCAGTAGCTGCTGCACATGGGTTCGGCAGTTGCAGCTCCCGGGCTCCAGAGCACAGACTCAAGTGTTCTAACACAGGGTCTTAGTTGCTCCGTGCCATATGGAATCTTCTCTGATCTGGGATTGAACCCGTGTCCCCTGCACTGGCAGGAGGATTCTTAACCACTGGACCACCAGGGAAGTCCTTGCCCAGGGTTCTTTAAAACCTTTAAATCCTTTTTGGCCCCATGGCTAGGGAGGGCTGAGCTTTCTTGCTGGGAAGGGACTCTAAGGATCAGCTGGAAGGTTCTTCCTTGGCAGGATTTGCAGGTGAAATGCTCTAACTCTGAGGAGAAATCCTTGGGGGACAGACCTTCTCCCAGAAGACAGGTATTCCTCTCTGCCTGTCTGGGGTGGGGAGGGTAAAGGTGAGTGGGTGCACACAGGTGAATGCCTTTGCCTGTGTATAAACCAGGCACTTATGCGTAAGAGAGTGTGCATGTCTCTGAATATTTATGCCTTTGCATGTGTGTTTTTCTTGTACATTTCACAATTATTTCTGCCTCTGTATGTGTTCTTACAACAATAAGGAAATGTGTATACAGAGCTCCCTGACTTCTCGCCATCCTATTTAACAGATTTTAGAGAGTGTCAATTTACCTCTTATTGGAACTGCTCTGCTGCGCTCTGCAATTTCATCTCCCATTTGGTCAAATGGATTTTGTTTATCTTCCATAAGTCTTGTGCTGGCAATTCCAGCTCTGCTGACTCCCACATCTCTCATTGTTCTCAACACTGTAGTGTCTTTTATGAGGTTTAATATTCTGCCCAGCCTTAGTGGGATGCTAATTTCCTACTGGGCTATGATCCTATTGGGTTGCCCTGGCCTTTGGGGAGTCTGGCTTTGGTAACTGATGGCCAGATCTGTCCTGTTAGCTCTCCTGAAATATAGAAACAATCTTGGGTGTTGGCAGATTGGGCATCATCTTAGGCAGCATGGAGTGAGGGACATAAAGAGATAGATTTTGAATTAAATGGACCTCATTTCGATTCTGGCTCTGGAACTAACCAGATGAGTGACCTCAGGCAAGTCCTTCTTGTTTCCTTCCTGCCACGAAACCTTTTAGGACAAAGAGAATTAGAAATTCTTAGTTGCACAGATAAAAATAATCTGTCTGAAACATTGTTTACTTGGTAAGAGTATCAGATAGATATTGCTGTGTAACAAACCATCTCAAAACTAAATGGCTTAAAATCTATAAGCGCTTGTGTTTGCTCATGAGCCTGCGTGTTGGCTGTTTGCAAGGGGATGTTCTTTGGCTCCCAGTGGGGCTCTGTTCTGTGTCTGTGGTCAGCTGAGGATCACCTTGGTGGCTTTTACTGGAGGTTGCCTGGAAGGTTGCAGTTCATGGGGTTGCTGAGGGTCATACACGACGGAGCGACTTCACTTTCACTTTTCACTTTCCTGCGTTGGAGAAGGAAATGGCAACCCACTCCAGTGTTCTTGCCTGGAGAATCCCAGGGATGGGGGAGCCTGGTGGGCTGCCATCTATGGGGTCGCACAGAGTCGGACACGACTGAAGCGACTTAGCAGCAGCCTGACTTGGCTGATGCCGCGTGGTTCTTGTTATGTGATTTCCTAGCCTCCAGAAGACTAGCCCGGGCTTGTTCTTACAGTGGAAGCAAGACATTTGAAACTACAAAGTTTCCTAACGCTTCCACTTGGAACTAGAATTCTGGTCCACTGCATTCCAGATCAGGTGATAGGGCCAGCCTGGATAAACTGGTGGGGAAATAAGACTCTACCTTTCTCTCTCTCTCTCTCTTTTTTTTTTGGTTGCGCTGGGTCCTTGCTTCTGTGCACAGACTTTCTCTAGTTGCAGTGAGTGGGGTCTACTAAGTGCTGTGCACAGGCTTCTCAGCGGTGATCTCTCTTGTTGCAGAGCGTAAGCTCAGAGGTTGGGGCTCCTGGACTCCAGAGCACAGTTTCAGTAGTTGTGGGCTATGGGTTTAGTTGCTCTGAGGCTTGTGGAATCTTCCCAAACCAGACATCAAACCCTGTGCTCTGCACTGGTAGGCAAATTCTCAGTCACGGGACCACCAGGGAAAAGACTCTCTACCTCTTGTTAGGAGAAGCTGCGAAGTCACATTGGAAAGATGTGCAAACAGGGAGACCATTAACTGGGGCAATCAATGCAATCAGCCTGTTGCAATAGGCACTTAATGCTGGAATTTAGGAGGAATTTCGTGAACATTAATTAACGCCACTTAGTGTAACCTGTTTTGAGGGAAAGAAAAAACAGGTCCCCCCTCCCCATTCTTCTAAATTCTTGGCTGAGATTCTATTGTCAGTGCAATCTCAGTTGCTCAGTTGTATCTGATTTCTCTGTGACCTCATGAACTGTAGCCCAGCAGGCTCTTCTGTCTATAGGATTCTCTAGGCAAGAAAACTGGAGTGGGTAACCATTTCCTTCTCCGAGGGCTCTTCCCAACCCAGGGGTCAAATCCGCGTCTCCTTCAGCTTCTGCCTTGTCAGGCAGCACATTTTTTACTGCTGTATCACCTGGGAAGCCCTGAGATCCCCCATGTAATAACAGATATTAACAGGAGAGAAAGAAACAAAAGTTTAATGACACGTATACATGAGAGAGCATGGAGACCCACTCCAGTATTCTTGCCTGAAAAATCCCATGGACAGAGGAGCCTGGTGGGCTGTGGACCATGGCGTTGCAAAGAGCTGGACTCGACTGAAGTGACTAAGCACAGCACAGACACAGGAGAGAGACCCAGGAGAACTGAGTGACTCCTTGAAATGGTCCAAGTCATCATCTTAAATACCGTCTCCAGCTAAAGTCAAAAGAATATGTTGAGGGAATCAGGTCTGGGAGGTGACAGGAAAAGCACAGTAAACAAGGGTACAGACGCAGTGCAGATTTAAGTCAATTGGTTTCTCCACTGATAAGATTTTCCGGAGATTTAATCGTGCTTCCTGCAGTCCAGAGAGGGAGACACCCTTCCAAATGGAGATTTCCCTTATCAATGTAAATTTCGGTTACAAAAGGTCACTTCTACTACTGGGGTTCTGAGAGCTCCTCTGGTTGCTTCTGCTCAAAAATAATTAACCTAAAGTAATCCTGATGCTGGAGAGGCATATTTTAGGGTGACAAATTCTTCTCCCCTTCCCTGTATAAACTTGGGTCTCCAGGCGGACCACTCTCAGCACAGATTTGCGTTCATTTAGGGCTCTTTGATTTCCTCGTCTCTCTCTGGCTGCGTACCACATCTGGGCTGGATTTCTTCCTTCGAGCTTGGTAGGCATTCTGAATGCACACTTGTAGCTCATTTCTTCAAATGATGAGAATAAACACGTACTGGATGCTTACTCAGCTCTAGGCTTTGTTTTTGTTGCTCAGCAGCTAAGTCGTGTCCAACTCTTGGAGACCCCATGAACTGCAGCATACCAGGCTCCTCTGTCCTGCACTGTCTCCTGGAGTTTGCTCAAATTCACGTCTATTGAGTCGGTGATGCCATCTAACCATCTTCTGTTGCTTCCTTCTCCTGCTGCCCTCAATGTTTCCCAACATCAGGGTCTTTTCCAGTGAGTCAGTTCTTCATATCAGGTGGCCAAAGGATTGGAGCTTCACTTTCAGCGTCAGTCTTTCCATTGAATATTCAGGGTTGATTTTCTTTAGGATTGACTGGTTTGATCTCCTTGCTGTCCAGGGGACTCTCAAGAGTCTTTTCCAGCACCACAATTTGAAAGCATTAATTCTTTGGTGCTCAGCCATTTTTATGGTCCAACTCTTACATCTGTACGTGACTACTGGAAAAACCATAGCCTTGACTATGCAGACCTTTGTCAGCAAAGGGATGTCTCTGCTTTTTGATATGCTGTCTAAGTTTGTCTAGGCTTTCCTTCCAGGGAACAAGCATCTGTTAATTTCATGGCTGCAGTTACTATTCACAGTGATTTTGGAGCCTGAGAAAATAAAATCCGTCTAGGTCTTATGCTATTAATAATATAAGGGAGTACAATTTGCCTTCCCCAAATGTCTCTTGGACTATTACTTTGTGCTGAAAACAATCAATGTTCCAAAAGACTCAGGAAGAACCTTGACCTTCTTCTAACTGCTTAAAAGAATGTAGACAGAGGGTCTGTTCCAGGAAGGGAGCATCATGGGAGATCACCAGGGTGTGAACTAGCTGTGTAGACAGGGAGGAAACCAGCAAAGTCTGTTAAAACTCCTCTCTGTGTGGGCTTCCCTGGTGGCTCAGTGGTAAAGAATCCACCTGCCAATGCAAGAGACGTAAGTTTGATCCCTGTTCCAGGAAGACCCCACATGCTGCAGAGCAGCTAAGCATCAGTTATTGGGCTTGTGCTCTAGAGCCTGGGAGCCGCAACAACTGAGCCCATGTGATGCAGCTGCTGAAGTCTGTGTGCCCTAGAGGCTGTGCTCCATGATGAGAAGCCGGGACAATAAGTCCCGGTACTGCAATTAGAGTAGCTCCCACTCACTGCAACTAGAGAAAAGCCTGAGCAGGAAGAACACCTAGTTCAGCCAAAAAAAAAAAAAAATCTTCTCTGTGTCCCACTTGTTTGCCAAACATTTGCTTCATTTGCTTTTCCAACTCCTTGTTGATTGCCTTCTTCTGTTTTAAAATTCTAAACCACTACTCTTCAACATTCTCTTTTTCCCTTTTTAAATTATTTTTAGTCATACTGTGTGGTTTGTGGGATCTTAGTTCCCTGACTAGGAATTGAACTCAGGCCCTTGGCAGTGAAAGCATGGAAGCATCAAGTCTTAACCACTAGACTGCCAGGGAATTCCCTCAACATCCTGTTTTGTCTTTAGCTGGTGATTACGAGTTACTCAGTTCTCTGAGTCTCTCCCATGTATTCAGTTCAGTTCAGTCGCTCAGTCGTGTCTGACTCTTTGCGACCCCATGAATCACAGCACACCAGGCCTCCCTGTCCATCACCAACTCCTGGAGTTCACTCAAACTCACATGCATTGAGTTGGTGATGCCATCCAGCCATCTCATCCTCTGTCCTCCCCTTCTCCTGCCCCCAATCCCTCCCAGCATCAGAATCTTTTCCAATGAGTCAACTCTTCGCATGAGGTGGCCAAAGTACTGGAGTTTTAGCTTTAGCATCATTCCTTCCAAAGAAATCCCAGGGCTGATCTTCTTCAGAAAGGACTGGTTGGATCTCCTTGCAGTCCAAGGGACTCTCAAGAGTCTTTTCAACACCACAGTTCAAAAGCATCAATTCTTCGGTGCTCAGCTTTCTTCACAGTCCGACTCTCACATCTGTACATGACCACTGGAAAAACCATAGCCTTGACTAGACAGACCTTTGTTGGCAGAGTAATGTCTCTGCTTTTGAATATACTATATTGGTTGGTCATAACTTTTCTTCCAAGGAGTAAGCGCCTTTTAATTTCATGGCTGCAGTCACCATCTGTGATTTTGGAGCCCCCCAAAATAGTCTGACACTGTTTCCCCATCTATTTCCCATGAAGCGATAGGACCATATGCCGTGATCTTCGTTTTCTGAATGTTGAGCTTTAAGCCAACTTTTTCACTCTCCTCTTTCACTTTCATCAAGAGACTTTTTAGTTCCTCTTCACTTTCTGCCATAAGGGTGGTGTCATCTGCATATCTGAAGTTACTGATATTTCTTGATTCCAGCTTGTGCTTCC
>SJYC01095264.1:0-27990 GCA_006408675.1 Madoqua kirkii
CTCTCCTCTTTCACTTTCATCAAGAGACTTTTTAGTTCCTCTTCACTTTCTGCCATAAGGGTGGTGTCATCTGCATATCTGAAGTTACTGATATTTCTTGATTCCAGCTTGTGCTTCCTCGAGCCCAGCGTTTCTCATGATGTACTCTGCATAAGAGTTAAATAAGCAGGATGACAATATACAGCCTTGACATACTCCTTTACCTATTTGGAACCAGTCTGTTGTTCCATGTCCAGTTCTAACTGTTGCTTCCTGACCTGCATATAGGCTTCTCAAGAGGCAGGTCAAGTGGTCTGCTATTCCCATCTCTTTCAGAATTTTCCACAGTTTATTGTGATCCACACAGTCAAAGGCTTTGGCATAGTCAATACATGTTATTAAACTTTTGTTTCATATTCTGTGTCAATTTAATTCCTAAGAATTAATTCAGAATCAGCCAGAAGAATCTAGGAGAGTAGAGAAAACTTTCTTTGTTCCTGAATCTGTACATTTCATTTACATTCATTTTTAAGCACCGAAGAACTGATACTTTTGAACTGTGGTGTTGGAGAAGTCTCTTGAGAGTCCCTGGGACTGCAAGGACATCCAACTAGTCCATCCTAAAGGAGATCAGTCCTGAATATTCATTGGAAGGACTGATTCTGAAGCTGAAACTCCAATACTTTGGCCACCTGATGCGAAGAACTGACTCCTTGGAAAAGACCCTGGTGCTGGGAAAGATTGAAGGTGGGAGGAGAAGGGGACAACAGAAGATGAGATGGTTGGATGGCATGACTAAGTCGATGGACAGAGTTTGGGCAAGCTTCAGGAGTTGGTGATAGACAGGGAAGCCTGGTGTACTGCAGTCCACGGAGTCCCAGAGAGTCGGACACGACTGAGCAACTGAACTGATACTGATTTATCTTACTACTTTCCTGTGATGGGAGTACCTCGATCATCCCTGCATTACAGATAAGGGGAGGGGAGTAGCCTACCCAAGGTCACTGAGCTAGCACAGGTGGGGTTCAAACCCAGGTCTGTCTGATTTTAAAGTCAGTGCTTGGGATTTTCCCTGATGTCTGGTGCCTAAGAATGTGCCGGCCAGTGCAGAGGACATGGGTTTGATCCTTGGTCTGAAAACTAAGACCCCACATGCTGTGAGATGACTGAGCCTGTGGGCCGCAACTGTGGAGCCTGGAGCTGCAACTGCTGAGCCCTGAGCTCTGGAACTCCTCCTCTGCAACAAGAGAAGCCCCCTCAGTGAGAAGCCTAAACACCACAGCCCCCAATCGCTGCAACTAGAGAAAGCCCAGGCATAATCACAAAGATCCAGTGCAGCCAAAAATAATAACGTTTTAGAAATTAAAAAATAAAGTCAAGGCTGTATAAGTAATGTCAGACTGTCTCCTAGGTACACCTAGGATGACCCACTCATCATGGTTTTCTGGTTTTAAAATGGAAACCCCTGTAGGGGGGTTTAGAATGAGGGGGGCACATGTATACCTGTGACTGATTCACATTGATATATGGCAAAAACCATCACAATATTGTAAAGTAATTATCTTCCAATTAAAATACATAAATTAAAAAAGATAAAATGGAAACTCCTGTGTCCTTGGAAATCACTCTGTCCTGGCAAAGTGGGGTGGTTTGTCATTTTGCCTCGACCTGAGCCGTCTCTCACGAGGCAGGCCTGGCTCGGGATCCAAGCATCCCCTGGCTTCCCCAGGCCTGGTTGGAAAAGGAGGATTCCCAGCCCCGTAGCATCTCTTGTGTCCTCTCTGATTCCTGACACCTGTCCCGTTGCTCGTTTCCTGCCGGTGCAGCCTAGTGTGCCATCAACATCTGCTTTGTTCCACTTTGAAAGTGCACACATTACTGCAGGTTGCTCCTGGCCCTGATTCCTGCCCTTGTACCCATAGCTGAGGCCTCTCTGGGGTCCCTAGGTGATGAAACGAAATAGCAATCCCATCTGTTTTGCAAAATCTTAGGAAACTTACTGTCCTCTTAATGCCTCCCAGTTGCCCCAGGGGGATAGGCAATGCCTTCTCACTGTGACATCTTTGCTAAATTCCTCTCATCACCTTGACAACCCAGCCATCACAGTTAGCCATGGGGTATTCACAGGAAAGAGGGAGAAACTATTAATAGCATCCAAGGGATTCCTCCCCAATCAAATATGCTTGTCCTTAGAATCATTTTTTTTCCTTCTGAGCAGCTTCTTTATTTTTATTTTTTAAAGCATTTTTTATTGTGGGAAAATCTACATAATATGTTACCGTCTTAGCCATTTTTTTAAAAATTGGAGGATAATTGCTTTACAATGTTGTGTTAGTTTCTGCTGTACAACAGCATGAATCAGCTATAAATATATGTATATCCCCTCCCTCTTGAGACTTCCCTCCTCTCCGTGTGCTCAGTGGCTTCGGACTCTTTGGGACCCCATGGACTATAGCCTGCCAGGCTCCTCTGTCCATGGAATTTTCCAGGCAAGAGTAACAGGAGCGGGTTGCCATTTCCTCCTGCAGGGGATCTTTCTGACCCAGGGATCAAACCCACATCTCTCGGGTCTCCTGCATTGGCAAGCAGATTCTTTGCCACTGCGCCACCTGGGAAGCCCACTCCGCCCCTCTGGGTCATCACAGAGCACCGAACTGAGCTCCCTGTGTTATACAGCACCTTCCCTCTAGTGCCCTTAGAATCTTTATGTTCGTTTTATGTTCTTAAAACAGAACATTGCTCTGGATAATTATCACTTAAAAACCTTCATTCAAATCAAAGAACTACAGACATCTAGGGGCTTCCCTGGTAGCTCAGATGGTAAAGAATCTGCCTGCAATGTGGGAGACCTGGGTTGGGAAGATCCCCTGGAGGAGGGTGTGGCAACCCTCCAGTATTCTTGCCTGGAGAACCCCCATGGACAGAGGAGCCTGGCAGGCTGCAGTCCGTGGGGTCGCAAAGGGTTGGACACGACTGAGCGACTAAGCACACACACAAACATCTAGGCATTAGAGATGGTACCCTGAACGATGGTACTCTCCAACATACAGCATAGAAGACTTCCCCGTAAATACAGAGAATGCTGAAAGGACGGAGGGAAAGTAATATTAGATGCCCGTGAGTGCCGATTTAACCAGCACAAAAATATATTGGAAATGCAGACTTAGACGGGTTTGCTATTAATACATAACCAGAGTGGCCACTGAATCTGCCCAATTTAAAATGAGCATCTTGCCTTGGAAGTGTCTCCAAGCTTGACCTCTCGGGAATCTTGAAGACACCCAGCAGAGCAAGAAAAATTGATCCTGTATTTTTCTTTAATTTAATTCGATTTTATTTTTGGCTTTGGCTGCACTGCAGAGCATGTGGGATCTTAGTTTTCCGACCAGGGGTTGCCTTGCCCGCCCCCTGCATTGGAAGCATGGAGTCCACTGGACTGCTAGGGGAGTCCCCAGTCCATATTGTTTAACAGCCAAGGCAATGACTTTTCCGTATACAGTGGATTTAACTCAGATGTCTGGAGGAGCCACAGGTAAGTGATCAAAAAAAAAAAAAAATTGTGTAAGCACTAGAGTTGCTCACAGTTGAGTCTTAAACAAAAACCCTCAGCACCCCATGTTGCTGGAGGTTGGTGTGCACTTGTGAGATACAACAGTCAAATCAGTATGTACCCGGAGAAACAAATTAGGAACAAGCAGCTCCGTACTTAGCCAAGCGTGCCCAGCTCTCCAAGGATGTAGAAAAGAAAGATTTCCCTGGCCCTCTGTGCATGCCCCAAAGAACATCTAAAAGCTCCCCAAGGTTAACTCCAGAAGAAAAGAGACCTTGGGCAATTGTGATGTTGTGAGAATTACATTAGATAAAGTTAATGGGATTTTGCAAGTGCTTCTTGGTCGCTATTAGGTCCATGCTGGGAAAATAATGGGAAAAAAAATCTAGCAAAAATGCTTTTCAAGATTAATGGGAAATAATATTGGTGAGAAACAAAAATCCCCTACTGATGAGGGCAGTTGAATGGCTGCAAATGGCCAGTGTGTGGGGGTAGACTTTCCATCATGTCAGTGATTTGTATGGTTAATATTGAGGGTAATTAGAAACAGCCACAGGAATCTAAAGAGTTGCCATCACAGAGCCCAGAGAGTGGGAGATTGTGGGTAAATCCTTTCCTGTCTTTTTCAGCATCTTAGCTTATCTCCGTATCTCATTCACTTGGCAGATTCTGTGAGTTGAAGGAAAGATGAGGATTATCACAGGTCTCCTGATTCAGGCAAAGAATCAGCCAAGATTTCCTTTGGATGGGAAACTGGAGGTTGGCAACCCTGTTTGCTCTCCAGTCTGGCTGTCCATCAGAATTCCTTGGGAAATTACAAGAATAGACTATTGGAAATCCCTTCAGATACATGGGATTGATGTCTTTGGGGCTGAGGTCCAGAAATCAGTACAGTAATTCCCCTGCACATGAACCTTCAAGTTGTGAACTCTCAAAGATGAGAACGTGCATTCCATCAATGTCAGGTGTGAGTGAAATTGCAACTTGCCCTCCATCTCCTATTGCTGACCACCTTCAGCTCTACCATCTCCCAACTCTTCTCCCTCCTCCAGTCAGTAATTCTTTTTGTCTGTTCACTTGATGCCAGCCCCTGTATGCCAGCTGTTGTACTTTACCATTTTACTTCTCAAAGTACTGCACTGTAAGATTAAAATTTTTTTTTTGCTTTTTCATGTATTATTTGTGTGAAAAGTATTAGAAACCTATTACAGTACAGTATTTTATAGATGATTGTGTTAGCTGGGGGCTTAGGCTAACTTTGTTGGGCTTACAAACAATCTGGACTTGGGAACACACTCTGGGAATGGAACTCATTCATATGTAGAGGACTTCAGTTCAGTTCAATCGCTCAGTTGTGTCTGACTCTTTGCAACCCCATGAACTGCAGCACACCAGTCTTCCTTGTCCATCACCAACTCCTGGAGTTTGCTCAACTCATGTCCACAGAGCTGGTGATGCCATCCAACCATCTTATCCTCTATCGTCCCCTTCTCCTCCTGCCCTCAATCTTTCCCAGCATCAGGGTCTTTTCCAGAGTCAGTTCTTCTCATCAGATGGCCAAAGTATTGGAGCTTCAGCTTCAGCATCGGTCCTTCCAATGAATATTCAGGCCTGACCTCCTTGAGGATTAATTGGTTGGCTCTCCATGCAGTCCAAGGGACTCTCAAGAGTCTTCTCCAACACCACAGTTCAAAAGCATCAATTCGTTGGCACTCAGCTTTAAAAAATTATTTTATTTTATTTTTTACTTTACAATATTGTATTGGTTTTGCCATACATCAACATGAATCTGCCACGGGTGTACACCTGTTCCTAATCCTGAACTCCCCTTCCACCTCCCTTCCCAGACCATCCCTCTGGGTCATCCCAGTGCACCAGCCCCAAGCATCCTATATCCTGGGTCAAAGCACAATGGAGTATTACTCAGCCATTAAAAAGAATACATTTGAATCAATTCTAATGAAGTGGATGAAACTGGAGCCATTATACAGAGTGAAGTAGCCAGAAAGAAAAACAGCAATACAGTATACTAGGCACTCAGCTTTTTTTATGGTTCAGCCCTCGCATCTATACATGATTACTGGAAAAACCATAATTTTGACTAGATGGACCTTTTTTGGCAAGGTAACATCTCTGCTTTTTAGTATGCTGTCTAGGTTGGTCATCGATTTTCTTCCAAAGAGCAAGAGTCTTAATTTCATGGCTACAGTCACCATCTGCAGTGATTTTGGAGCCTCCCCCACCTCCCAACCAATAAATGAAGTCTCTCACTGTTTTTGTTTCTCCATCTGTTTCCCATAAAGTGATGGGACCAGATGCCATGATCTTAGTTTTCTGAATGTTGAGTTTTAAGCCAACTTTTTCACTCTCCTCTTTCACTTTCATTGAGGTTCTTTAGTTCCTCTTTGCTTTCTGCCATAAGGGTGGAATCAACTGCGTATCCAAGGTTATTGATATTTCTGCTGGCAATCTTGATTCTGGCTTATGCTTCCTCCAGCCCAGCATTTCTCATGATGTACTCTGTATATAAGTTAAATAAGGAGGGTGACAATATACAGCCTTGGTGTACTCCTTTCCTAATTTGGAACCAGTCTGTTTTTCCATGTCTGGTTCTACCAGTTGCTTCTTGTCCTGGATATAGATTTCTCAGGAGGCAGGTCAGGTGGTCTGGTATTCCTATCTCTTTTAAGAATTTTCCAGTTTGTTGTAATCCACACAGTCAAGGCTCTTGCATAGTCAATAAAGCAGAAGTAGAAGTTTTTCTGGAGTTCTCTTGCTTTTTCTATCATCCAAAGATGTTGGCAATTTGATCTCTGATTCCTCTGCCTTTTCTAAATCCAACTTGAACATCTGGAAGTTCATGGTTCACATACTGTTGAAGCCTGGCTTAGAGAATTTTGAGCATTACTTTGCTAGCATGTGAGATGAGTGCAATTGTGTGGTACATTGTTTGAACATTCTTTGGCATTGAAATATATACATTTTTAATTATGCAGTAGAGAACTTACTGTGTATAAAAAGTTCCTATGTTAAAATAGTCACTACCCGGTGTGTGTATATATATGTATGTGTTTATCATATATACTATATGTTATATTTCAATTCAAATATGCATTCCAAGTGGTTCTATAGTAGGAACAGATGTTTGGAAAAATGGAGCTGATGTCTTTCACAAATAAGAAAACTGAGTTGCTGGATGATGAGGGACTTGCTTAATGACATTGGACACAAATCCATGCCTGGAGGCTTAGCCTCTTAACACAAGGGGTAAGCTTCCCCTTCTGGGCCAGGCCACAGCTCTTGCAGTAGTTCTGGAAACTTCTGGGAAGGTTTTGTGTCACCCCTCACAAAGACATGTCCATAGAAGGGCTGGCTTATTTGGCAGAATCTTGTGGTATTATCAACTCTGACAAGCCCTTCTGTTTGCTCATTTCACAGAAGCCTCCCAATACAGAAATACGACCCCTTCCTCCCAGCGAGTGGCCTCCATGGACAACTGGACAAACAGAGCTCTGTAGCAGCTGCTAACTTCCTATGTGCCTTTTATTGAGCACCTACTATGTGGTAGGTACTTTCCATCCCCTTAAACTTCATATCAACATCCTGAGGGAAAGGCGGTGGTATTCCCATTTGATAAATGAAGAGGCTCATTTCATAAAAGTTTTACAAAGTGGAGGCTCAAAGAGATGAAGAAACTCAACCAAGATCACACAGCTCAAAAGCTCCGAAGATTTAGGGAGTTCCCTGGTGCCCTAGTAGTTAGAATTCTGGGCTTTCATTGCTGTGGCCAGGATTCAATCCCTGGTCTAAAAACTCAGATCCTACAAGGTGTGTGGTGCATCCAAAACAGGAAAAGAAACAAGCAAAAACAAAAACCCCTAAGGTTCAAGTCTGGGTCACTACATCTCGAGGCTTATATTTTTCCCTTTGCTTTGCTTCTATGGCATCACTCACAACTCTCCCATCATGTCTGAAGAATTTCAGCAACTCTCAGCTCATTTAGAAACTAACCCATTCTCTTGATTAAAAATAAGTTTTTGTTGTTTAGTTGCTAAGTTGTGTCTGGTTCTTTGCGACCCCATGGACTGCAGCATACCAGGCTTCCTTGTCCTTCACCATCTCCTGGAGTTTGCTCAAACTCATGTCCATTGAATCATTGATGCCGTCCATCCACCTTATCCTCCTACCCTCAATCTTTCCGAGCATTGGATTCTCCAAGAATTTTCTTATCAGAGAATTCTGGGTCGGGGAGCTGGCCTTAGGGAAGTCAGCGTTGGTGTTACCAAAGTTCAGTCGCTTTCCGGAGGATGGAGGTCAATTTCAGGCATTTGTAATCAGTTGGTAAAAGGCATGTGTGCATAGCCATGCAGGAAATCTATGAATATTATCAAATAATGGTGTCGAGTATAATTAAGGTTGAGCTATTAAGCACTAATTAATTAAGCTGTCAGATTTTAATCAAGGAATTGATTGTTTCTGTAGAGCGCTGGGATGGTTCCGCATCTTTGCAAAGCTTGGAAACCGTGATTTACAAAGATTAACAAATTAAAGGGCCATGCTCCGAGAGGAAGTGAGCTGTTCTGTTCCTTGGAGAATGCAGACCTGACTACGTTTTGATTCTTATAGACAGTCAAAAAGGCAAGGAGGCTCATTCCAGTAGGACCAGACCAAGGTGGTCTTGAACATTCTACAGATTAAAAAAACCCTTTCTTGAACACCTACTCTAGTTGGAAATGGGTTTCCCCACCTTATTATCCTCTAAGCAACTTGTTCTTCAGTCACTAAGTCGTGTCTGACTCTTTGCGACCCCATGGACTGCAGCACGCCAGGCTTCCCTGCCCTTCACTGTCTCCTGGAGTTTGCTCAAATCCATCTCCATTGAGTCAGTGATGCTCTCTGCCTCACCCTCTGCTGCCCTCTTCTCCTTTTGCCTTCAATCTTTCCCAGAATCAGGGTCTTTTCCAATGAGTCAGCTCTTCGCATCAAGTGGCCCAAGGACTGGAGTTTCAGCTTCAGCATCAGTCCTTCTAATGAATATTTAGGGTTAATTTCGTTTAGGATTGACTGGTTTGATCTTGTTGCTGTTCAAAGGACTCTCAAGAGTCTTCTTCAGCACCACAATTGGAAAGCATCAGTTCTTCGGTGCTCAGCATTCTTTATGATGAGAAAGAAGGAAAAACTGAGACCTAGAGAGGGGTTGGGACCAATCCAAGGTTTTATTGGGCTTCCCTGATGGCTCAGATGGTAAAGAATCTGCCTGTAATGTGGGATACCTGGGTTAAATCCCTGGGTCAGGAAGATCCCTTGGAGAAAGAAATGGCAACCCACTGAAGTATTCTTGCATGGAGAATCCCATGGACAGAGGAGCCTGGTGTGCTACAATCCATGGGGGTCACAAGGTTTTATTACTGAAGCTGGACTTCCTGGGGAGGGGAGTGGTGTTGGGCTTCTCTTTCCTGAGGCAGAGTGGACTGTCTTCTCTTGGATTCTGAGGATTCGGCTGTGGTTTTTGTTGCGTTTTGTGTTACTGCCACTCTTCTTTCAGTCTCTCTTCCTACTGAGCAGAAATCACTTGCCATGGGTTTGAAAAACCTGTTTGTTTTTCCCTAGGGAACTCTATTTTTTAAAAAATTAGTATTGAGTTGGCTAGGTGGGTCTTAGTTGTGGCACGTGAACTCTTAGTTGGGGCTTGTGAGATCTAGTTCCCTGACCTGGGATCAGACCTGGGCCCCCTGTATTGGGATCACAGAGTCTCAGCCTCTGGACCACCAGGGAGGTCCCAACACACTTGTTTTTGAGATCACACACATCAGGGTTTAAGCCTCACTCTACTACTTACTGGAGAAGGCAATGGCACCCCACTCCAGTACTACTGCCTGGAAAATCCCATGAATGGAGGAGCTTGGAAGGCTGCAGTCCATGGGGTCGCTAAGGGTCAGACACGACTGAATGGCTTCACTTTCACTTTTCACTTTCATGCATTGGAGAAGGAAATGGCAACCCACTCCAGTGTTCTTGCCAGGAGAATCCAGGGATGGGGGAGCCTGGTGGGCTGCCATCTATGGGATCACACAGAGTCGGACACGACTGAAGTGACTTAGCAGCAGCTACTACTTACTGGCTGCAATAACTTGAACAAGTTATTTTCGTTTCTCTGAGCCTCAGCTTTCTCATCTGCTAAGTGGGAACAGTGCCACTGCCCTTAGATAGAGATGATTTAATGATCTAATAACTCCCTAGCTCTGTTGTTATCAACCACTTCCTATCTGCCAGTCATGTGCTAAGCACCATATGCTCACCCGTTCATTTCATCCTTATAGTAACCCAAGACTGTGCTGCCCAGCAGCCCTTCCTGCCATGATGAAGACATTTCTATCTTTCTTATATGTTGTCAGTGAGCCATCGAGCACTTAGATGTGGCTCTTGCGACAGAAAGACAAAGTTTTAAATTTTCTTTAATTTTTTAAAACTTAAACTTTTAATTTCATATTGGAGGATAGTTGAGTCACAATGTTGTGAGAGTTTCCAGTGCACAGCAAAGTGACCCAGCCATACATATACATGCATTCCATTCTCCCCCAAGTCCCCTTCCAAAATTTTCTTTAATTTTAATGAGTTAAAATATAAAGAGCCAGAGTTGACTGGTGGCTACTGTAATATGCAGCTCTAATGATATACTTATCCTCTTACCCTCATTTGACCCACGAGGGCTCAGGAAACTGTGATTTGCCTATAGTTCTACAGGTTATAAGTGGAGGGGTTGGGATTTGAACATGGCGAGGTGACTCCTAACCATGATACTATACTGCATGGGAGCTCTTTTTAAATTTTAATTATTTTCTTTTTGGCTGTGCTGGGTCTTCGTTGCCATGCCTGGGCTTTCTCTAGTTCCAGGGAGCAGAGGCTCTTGGGCCTGTGGGCACAGTAATTGTGGCTCACGGGTTCAGTTGCCCCATGGCATGTGGGGGTCTTCCCAAGCCAAGGATTGAACCAGTGTCCCCTGCATTGCAAGGCAGAGTCTTAACCCCTGGACCACCAGGGAAGAGCGCCGCACAGGAGCTCTTCAGGTGATCAGGGCATCTTGCAGCAAACATCCGTGGCCCTCTGTTGTGACCTGGCCTTCCTGCTGAGGGTCGCAGCAGGAGACAGGCTGTCTTACCGCATCCCAAAGCTGCTCGTCTGCCCTGAGCGAGTCGCCTGTTTATAGGCAGGAGGTCGACTGGACTGGAACCGTGGGCCGCTGACATGCAGCAGTGAAGATTAATTGCACAGTCTGTGTTTGCTTCTTGGTTGGAGCGACCTGTGCTTTGGCCTTTGGTCAGTTGAAAAAGGGAGCTGGTGTTGAGTGAATGCTGGTCCTGTTCCAGATGCCACGTGGGATCCTTTAAGCGCTGTAAGGCGGGCACTGTTACTCCCTCCTAGAGGTGATAAGACTGAAGCTCCAAGAGGCTGGATGACCTGCCCAAGGTCACACAACCTGGAGGGGACGAAGATACAGAGCCTTGAAGGCAGGAGTCTGGCTCTGTTATTATATTTTGAATCTTCGCTTGCCTTCTTCTCTTTCTCTGGATGCTTTTCTGTGGCTGTGTCTCCTTGTCAGCCGTTTAGGTCTCTCTCACGGTGGGCCAGACCTTGGGGATCCATCTCTCTAGGCAGGAAAGCAGCAGGAAGAAAATGGGTTTTGCAGAAATGGACTCACAGACTTAGAGAATGAATTTATGGTTGGAGGGAGGGAAAGGATGGGGGAAAGGGATAGCTAGGGAGTCCGAGATGACGTGCACACTCTGCTATATTTAAAATGGATAATCAGCAAGGACCTACTGTAAAGCACAGGGGATCCTGCTCGATGTTATATGGCTGCCTACATGGGAGGGGAGTTTGGGGAAAATGCATGTGCTTACTAAGTTGCTTTAGCTGTGTCTGACTCTTTGTGACCCCATAGCCTGCCAGGGTCCTCTGTAGATGGCTTTGTCAAGGCAAGAATACTGGAGTGGGTTGCCATGCCCTCCTCCAGGGGATCTTCCTGACCCAGAGATCAAACCCATGGCTCTCTTACATCTCCTGTGTTGGCAGATGGGTTCTTTACCACTAGTGCCACCTGGGAAGTTCTCTTGGGGGAAAATGGATACATGTATATGTGCCGCTGAAGCCCTTTGTTGTCCACCTGAAACTATCACAACATTGTTAATCAGCCATATCCCAGTATAAAATAAAAAGTTAAAAATAATAAAACTTTGCAACCTTAAAAAAAAAAAAGAAGATGAAGTTTTGCTGAATTTGGCTGCAGCAGCCTCGAGCAGGGTCAGGGAAGAGAGACAGGGAGCTGAGGAAGACGGGGATGACACCGTGGAAAGCCAGTATTATCCTAATAATTATAATCACAGTGATTCTCCATGCGCTCTCCCTGGAATCCCTGTGACTCCCCCACGCCTGACACAATGGCCTCTCTGGAGAGATGGGATCAGTCATCCTCAGAGGGACCTGACAACGTAAGAGATGGGCTGTCACATCTGGAGCAAATGGAAACCAAGGCACCAACGTTTAAGGAAACGTATCTGCACGTAATACTTTGTTTCTTTGATGGAGCGGTAAGCATGCCAAGATTTGCACATTATGGGATTCCTCATTGAATCATGTAAGTGTGGAAAATGCGAGCTCTGGGAATCTTTGGAAAAGCAGGAGGGCAATTTGTCAATGTCAGGCTGCCATCAAGGCTTCCTTCTTAAAAACTGCGGTTGTTGTTCCATCTCTTAAGTCGTATCTGACTCTTTGCAACCCCGTGGACTACAGCACACCAGGCTCCTCTGTCCTTCACTATCTCCTGGTGTTTGCTCAGATTCATGTCCACTGAGTCCGTGATGCCATCTAACCATCTCATCCTCCGTTGCCCTTTCTCCTTTTGCCTTTAATCTTACCCAGCATCAGACTCTTTTCTAATGAGTTAGCTCTTTGCATCAGGTGGCCAAATTATTGGAGCTTCAGCTCTAGCGTCAGCCCTTCCAGTGAAAATTCAGGGTTGATTTCCTTTAGGTTTGATCTCCTTGCTGTCCAGGGGACTCTCAAGAGTCTTCTCCGGCACCACAATTTGAAAGCATCAATTCTTTGGCCCTCAGCTTTATATATGGTCCAACTCTCATGTCCAAATAAAATATTACCAAAAAACTACTGTGATTTGACTTGGTTTGGGGGAAGGCAAAGGTAGAAGCAGAGAGAAAAGTAAAAGAAAAATAGTATAAGATTTTTTCAATTATTTAGATTATGAAAATATTTTGAAATGAGTTCCTAATATTATAGAACTCCATTGGATTTTTTATTTTATTTTTATTTATTTTTTTAAATACTTAATTCTATTTGACAATACTGTATTGGTTTTGCCATACATTGACATGAATCAGCCACAGGTGTACACGGTCTCCCAATGCTGAAGCCCCCTCCCACTACCCACCCCACACCATCTCCCCGGATCATCACATACACTAGCCCCAAGCATCCTGTATCCTGTATTGAACATAGACTGGTGCTTCATTTCTTATATGATAGTATACATGTTTCAGTGGCCCTGTTGGGTCTAGTCGTCCCAGATGGGGGAAAGGGATAGCTAGGGAGTCCGAGATGACGTGCACACTCTGCTATATTTAAAATGGATAATCAGCAAGGACCTACTGTAAAGCACAGGGGATCCTGCTCGATGTTATATGGCTGCCTACATGGGAGGGGAGTTTGGGGAAAATGCATGTGCTTACTAAGTTGCTTTAGCTGTGTCTGACTCTTTGTGACCCCATAGCCTGCCAGGGTCCTCTGTAGATGGCTTTGTCAAGGCAAGAATACTGGAGTGGGTTGCCATGCCCTCCTCCAGGGGATCTTCCTGACCCAGAGATCAAACCCATGGCTCTCTTACATCTCCTGTGTTGGCAGATGGGTTCTTTACCACTAGTGCCACCTGGGAAGTTCTCTTGGGGGAAAATGGATACATGTATATGTGCCGCTGAAGCCCTTTGTTGTCCACCTGAAACTATCACAACATTGTTAATCAGCCATATCCCAGTATAAAATAAAAAGTTAAAAATAATAAAACTTTGCAACCTTAAAAAAAAAAAAGAAGATGAAGTTTTGCTGAATTTGGCTGCAGCAGCCTCGAGCAGGGTCAGGGAAGAGAGACAGGGAGCTGAGGAAGACTCGGGGATGACACCGTGGAAAGCCAGTATTATCCTAATAATTATAATCACAGTGATTCTCCATGCGCTCTCCCTGGAATCCCTGTGACTCCCCCACGCCTGACACAATGGCCTCTCTGGAGAGATGGGATCAGTCATCCTCAGAGGGACCTGACAACGTAAGAGATGGGCTGTCACATCTGGAGCAAATGGAAACCAAGGCACCAACGTTTAAGGAAACGTATCTGCATGTAATACTTTGTTTCTTTGATGGAGCGGTAAGCATGCCAAGATTTGCACATTATGGGATTCCTCATTGAATCATGTAAGTGTGGAAAATGCGAGCTCTGGGAATCTTTGGAAAAGCAGGAGGGCAATTTGTCAATGTCAGGCTGCCATCAAGGCTTCCTTCTTAAAAACTGCGGTTGTTGTTCCATCTCTTAAGTCGTATCTGACTCTTTGCAACCCCGTGGACTACAGCACACCAGGCTCCTCTGTCCTTCACTATCTCCTGGTGTTTGCTCAGATTCATGTCCACTGAGTCCGTGATGCCATCTAACCATCTCATCCTCCGTTGCCCTTTCTCCTTTTGCCTTTAATCTTACCCAGCATCAGACTCTTTTCTAATGAGTTAGCTCTTTGCATCAGGTGGCCAAATTATTGGAGCTTCAGCTCTAGCGTCAGCCCTTCCAGTGAAATTCAGGGTTGATTTCCTTTAGGTTTGATCTCCTTGCTGTCCAGGGGACTCTCAAGAGTCTTCTCCGGCACCACAATTTGAAAGCATCAATTCTTTGGCCCTCAGCTTTATATATGGTCCAACTCTCATGTCCAAATAAAATATTACCAAAAAACTACTGTGATTTGACTTGGTTTGGGGGAAGGCAAAGGTAGAAGCAGAGAGAAAAGTAAAAGAAAAATAGTATAAGATTTTTTCAATTATTTAGATTATGAAAATATTTTGAAATGAGTTCCTAATATTATAGAACTCCATTGGATTTTTTATTTTATTTTTATTTATTTTTTTAAATACTTAATTCTATTTGACAATACTGTATTGGTTTTGCCATACATTGACATGAATCAGCCACAGGTGTACACGGTCTCCCAATGCTGAAGCCCCCTCCCACTACCCACCCCACACCATCTCCCCGGATCATCACATACACTAGCCCCAAGCATCCTGTATCCTGTATTGAACATAGACTGGTGCTTCATTTCTTATATGATAGTATACATGTTTCAGTGGCCCTGTTGGGTCTAGTCGTCCCAGTTGCCCTGTGGCATGCGGGATCCTAGTTTCCTGACTGGGGACTGAACCTGGGAAAACAGATAATAGAATGGTGGTTAGCAAGTGCTGGGCAATGAGGGAACTGGGGAGATGCTGCTGAGAATACTCACTTGCAACTAGTGAATGCATAAGGGTTGGAGGTCTAACACACAGCCCAGGGATTACAGCCAACAATACTGTATTGTAAATTGCACAGTTGCTAAGAGACCAGATCTTCATTGTTCTCACTACATAGAAGAGATGATCATTACACAACCTGGTCAAGGGGTGAGCTCACACTCCAGGGACAATCATCTTGCAACCCATACAGGTATCACACCAGCACTGCTGTACATCTTAAACTCACACTATGTTATATGTCAGTTACATCTTCATAAAATAAGGGAATGAACTACAAAAAAAAAAAAAATGAGAAGGACCCTCTGTAATCCTAACAGATCAAGACAAAACTAAGATTACAAATGACACTTTGTAATCATGTCTGCTGCTGCTGCTGCTAAGTCGCTTCAGTCGTGTCCGACTCTGTGCGACCCCACAGACGGCAGCCCACCAGGCTTCTCTGTCCCTGGGATTCTCCAGGCAAGAACACTGGAGTGGGTTGCCATTTCCCTCTCCAATGCAGGAAAGTGAAAGTGAAGTTGCTCAGTCCTGTCCGACTTAGTGACCCCAGGCTCCTCCACCCATGAGGTTTTCTCCATGGATGGCGGAGCCTGGTAGGCAGTGCCGGGTATATGTGGCATGGTATGCAGTGTCTGCTGGAGTCAGGATTGCTGTGGTCTGGATGCTCAGCATCCATTCCTTTCTCTCCTTTATTCAAAGTATCAGGAGTGTCCCCAAATGGACATGCACTTTTCTGAGCTCAGAAGTTTTCCATGTTCCCTTTCTTGAGCAAATGAACTCCTACTCATCCCTCAAAACCCAGCCCAGACAACCCCTCTTCTGTCTAGTGGTTGAGAGCATGCACTCTAAAGCCGAGCATCTAGATACATTCTCCTCTGCCTCTCCCTTGGTATGTGTTCTAAGGCAGTTTTCTTCCTTCTCTGGGCAGCAGTTTTTCTTCCAAAGAATGGAATGATGATAGTTTTCCTTTTTTAGTGATATTGAGGATTGCATGAGATAAGTGTATGAGTACTTGGAACAGTGTTGTTGCCTGGAGAACCCCATGGACAGAGGAGCCTGGTGGGCTGCAGTTCATAGGGTAGCAAAGAGTAGGACATGACTGAGCATGCATGAACACACACGCGCTTGGAACAGCAGGTGACACATAGTAGCTGCTTACCTGACGTTAGGTATTATTAGGCTTTATTTTCATCCCCTTCCCCCCACCACACCTGCTAGACTAGCCATTAATGGGCATTACTGGATTTATTAGTAGGTGTTCACAAGTGCTTGTTGAAAAAAGGGTTGTGATATAGAAATGATATTCACTAGTCACATTGTGTACAAGTGGCTGCTAAAATCTGAGCAAAAATCCCAACCTTAAACAAACTTCTGAGTCCTGAGTAAACAGATGGAGGAGGTCCAGTTATTGAGTTGGGAAGGGATGCCCACAGTTTGCTGTTATGAGTGGGTATGAACCAGCTCCAGCAAATCTGGTTAAACTCCTTATACTAACTCTGGTTTGTTTGTCAGTTGCTTCCTGTACATGGTGTTAAGAAGGATTCTGAGGCTGTGTCTGGGGACAGAGAAAAAGAATGACTTGGTCGATTGTGGCTGTCTGCCACAGGTGATGGAGGGGGTGAGGCATACAGGTGCAGGTACTTATTGTCTCTGGATTTATAAGCTTGTAGAAAAAAGCCCTTCCAGGATTTGGCACCAGGAGGCACTCAATTGATATAGCTGGGCAAAGAGACAAAGACTGTCTCTTATTCTTCTTGCACTGATACATTTTGAATATATATGGGAAAATTAATTAAACCAAAAGTTGATAAGTGCTTCAGAAGCACAAGGCCCTGTGGGACAAGGGGTAAAGATTGAGCTTCAGAGTCAAACTGACCTGGCTGATTATTCCAGCCAATTAGCTGTGTGACCTTGGGGAAAATTATTTATCCTCTCAGATCCTCTGTTTCCTTATCTGCAAAATGGGGGCATTATTGAGAAGGTTGGCTACAGGTCTGAAAATAAAGCATGAGGCTCATCGCTGGTATTTCTTTTCTCCAATTCAGTCTGAAGCTGCAAATACATCGTCTGACCCACAGCCAAGTCAGCGTCATAAACCCTGAAAGTCCTGTGACTGATTTCCAAGCAGCAGTAAAACTCAAAAATTACTCACAAATCTTCTCGCTCCACTTAAAACGTTCCCTGAGTTATTCTTTTCCGTTTGCAAACAGAAAAAGACTAAAATGGGGGAAAAATACTCCTCATCCATACTCTGTAGATAAACATCCTTAAGTCGTTGATCCCCAGGGACTGTCTGCAGTGAAGGACAGGGACATTTGCTTTGCCACATGCTGGGTTCATTATAATCCCTGGAAAAAGCAGGCTCCAAGGGAGAAATGCTGATGCAGCCCTCCGCGTTGCTATGATACATACATTATACACAAGCCCATCCTGAAATGCGGAAGCTCTTTCTAATGACCAAACCCCTGCCTGTCTCATGGGAGAGCCTCCTGTCATTGCGTCCTGAGTGCCTGCCAGCCCTTGTTTCATTTCATTGATGGCTAACGGACTCATTGATTGTCCTTCCACGATTTAGCTTCCTTCCACTTGTCAGATGTGAACGAGAGCTTGGTCTTAAGAAGGGGAGCCAGTTATGTAATGAAATGGATGCTCAGCAGGGCAGTGAGGGGCGGAATGGCGACCCACTCCAGCTTTCTTGCCTGGAGGATCCCACGGACGGAGGAGCCTGGTGGGCTACAGTCCATGGGGTTGCAGAGAGTTGGACACGACTGAGGGCAGCTAGCACTTGGGTCTTCATTGCCGCTCATGGACTGTCTCTAGTTGCGGAGGGCGAGGGCTACTCTCTAATTGTGGTGTGCAAGCTTCTAGTTGTGGCGGCTTCTCTTGTTGCAGAGCATGGGCTTTAGACACACAGGTGTCAGTAGTTGGGGCACGTGGCCTCTGTGGTTGTGGCTTGTGGTCTTTAGAGCCTGGGCTCAGTAGCTGTGATGCATGGACTTAGTTGCTCCGAAGCAGTGTGGAATCTCCCTAGCCCAGGGATGGAACCCCTGTGCCCTGCATTGGCAGGCAGACTCTTAACCACTGGACCATGTGGGAAGTCCCTAAGGCTCTGGTTATAACAAGGACATTCTCCTTGGCTGATCCAGGATCCAGGGGTCTAAGGTCATGCCCGTGAGTCACACGGGCTCTTGTGACAAGGCAGACTCTGAGTGAGTGGGTCTAGGGTGGGGCCCAAGACTCTGCATGTCTGTCTAACAAGTGTCTGGTGAGGCCAGTGCTCTTGGCTCCTGGTTGCTGCTTTAGTAGCCAGCCTCCAAGACACGTGAAAGGGCTTTGGGAACAGAAATTTATTGTACCCTTTGGTGGTTCAGACGGTAAAGGACCCGCCTGCAGTGCGGACATGACTGAGTGACTAACACTTTCACTTTCTTTTCAAGACGTTTTACCCGGGAAACGCAGATGTGGAAATTGCCTCAGATACGGAAGGCAAGTAATGCTTAGTAAGTACCTCGGAGGTAGCCAGTAGTGTGTTTGGATGGTAATGCATTAACTCCTCCAGTGTGGTGATAGGGGAAGAGAGAAAGGGACAGAGAGAGAGAGAGGGAGACAGAGAGAGAGAGAGAGAGAGAGAACGATTTAGCTTCCTTCCACTTGTCAGATGTGAACGAGAGCTTGGTCTTAAGAAGGGGAGCCAGTTATGTAATGAAATGGATGCTCAGCAGGGCAGTGAGGGGCGGAATGGCGACCCACTCCAGCTTTCTTGCCTGGAGGATCCCACGGACGGAGGAGCCTGGTGGGCTACAGTCCATGGGGTTGCAGAGAGTTGGACACGACTGAGGGCAGCTAGCACTTGGGTCTTCATTGCCGCTCATGGACTGTCTCTAGTTGCGGAGGGCGAGGGCTACTCTCTAATTGTGGTGTGCAAGCTTCTAGTTGTGGCGGCTTCTCTTGTTGCAGAGCATGGGCTTTAGACACACAGGTGTCAGTAGTTGGGGCACGTGGCCTCTGTGGTTGTGGCTTGTGGTCTTTAGAGCCTGGGCTCAGTAGCTGTGATGCATGGACTTAGTTGCTCCGAAGCAGTGTGGAATCTCCCTAGCCCAGGGATGGAACCCCTGTGCCCTGCATTGGCAGGCAGACTCTTAACCACTGGACCATGTGGGAAGTCCCTAAGGCTCTGGTTATAACAAGGACATTCTCCTTGGCTGATCCAGGATCCAGGGGTCTAAGGTCATGCCCGTGAGTCACACGGGCTCTTGTGACAAGGCAGACTCTGAGTGAGTGGGTCTAGGGTGGGGCCCAAGACTCTGCATGTCTGTCTAACAAGTGTCTGGTGAGGCCAGTGCTCTTGGCTCCTGGTTGCTGCTTTAGTAGCCAGCCTCCAAGACACGTGAAAGGGCTTTGGGAACAGAAATTTATTGTACCCTTTGGTGGTTCAGACGGTAAAGGACCCGCCTGCAGTGCGGACATGACTGAGTGACTAACACTTTCACTTTCTTTTCAAGACGTTTTACCCGGGAAACGCAGATGTGGAAATTGCCTCAGATACGGAAGGCAAGTAATGCTTAGTAAGTACCTCGGAGGTAGCCAGTAGTGTGTTTGGATGGTAATGCATTAACTCCTCCAGTGTGGTGATGAGGGAAGAGAGAAAGGGACAGAGAGAGAGAGAGGGAGACAGAGAGAGAGAGAGAGAGAGAGAAGGTGTTGACTGTAGACAGACCTGAGTTTAGATCCTGGCTCTGGCGTTTCATAGTTGTGTGATTGTAAACGGGGCTTCCCAGGTGGCGCTAGTGGTAAAGAACTCACCTGCCAATGCAGGAGACGTAAGAGACGTGGGTTCGATCCCTGGGTCGGAAGATCCCTGAGAGGAGGGCATGGCAACCCACTCTAGTATTCTTGCCTGGAGAATCCCATGGACCAAGGAGTCTGGCGGGCTATAGTCCATAGGGTCACAAACAGTCGGACACGACTGAAGTGAGTTAGCATGTAATCATAAACAAGTCAGATGGTCTCAGTTTCTCCACCTGTTAAATGGGCGTTACATCACCTTCATAGGATGGGCTGAGAGGGTTAAATAACAAAGCACCTGACTTTCTGTTAGCTGAAGAGTAGACCCAGAGGATGCTGTGCGTGCTTGCTAAGTCACTTCAGTCATGGCCAACTCTGTGACCCCATGGACTGTAGCCTGCCAGGCTCCTCTTTCCATGGGGTTTTTCCAGGCAAGAATTCTGGAGCGGGTTGCCATTTCCTCCTCCAGGGGATCTTCCCGACCCAGGGATCAAAACTGCGTCTCTTGTGTCTGCTGCATTGGCAGGCGGATTCTTTGCCACTGAGCCACCTGGGAAGCTCCTTCTTCAGCTAGCCCTCAAGGCACCGGCTGCAGCTTCCCAGCGCTAAGGAGGCCCTGCTTCCCAGGGTGCCGCTTCGCACTGTAGCCTCATGACTCATAAAGCGAGCCGGGGATGGGCCTCCCTGGCTGATCACTTTGTGTGTGCCTTTGCTCCATGCTCCCGGCCTCCGACTCACCCTTGGGAACTGCCAGGCAGAGAGCAAACACCATCCGTGCCTTTGGGAGTTAGGTTAGGTACACTCAGCCAGTGTGAGGAGCAGCTGGGATGCAGAAAAGAGAATAACGGACCTGGAGACACACTCCATGTGGCTTAATGCAATCTGGCTTCAGCGTTCTCATCTGCAAAATGGGACCATAAACCTTGATTCAGAGAGGCAGGGCAGTAGAGAGCGGGAAATCGGCAAGTCTGGATTGATAATAATATATGGCTCATGGGGCAATGCGTGGTCTCCTCTCTCTGGCCAGCCCAACAATTTTCTTGTTTCTCTTCCGGTAGGTAGGTATTCTGGTCACACACAGAAGTTAAGATCTAGAGAGAGGCATGTGGTTAGGAGAATTGGTGATTGCAGAGCAGGCAGAGCTGAGTTTGCAGTCCAGCTCTGTAGCCTCACCTGTATGCTCTTGGTTAATCCATAGCCGCTCAGAGGCTGTTTTCTTAGCAATAAAAGAGCTAGAATACTCCTACTTTCCCCGTAGCATTGTCATAAGGAATAAACGAAACGCGAGTCTGACAAGTGATTAGCTTAGGGCTTACATGTTATTATAGTTTTATGTCTTTTTCTTCCTTCCTCCTTTCCTCTCTCCCTCCCTCCCGACTTTTCTCTTTTTTTCTTCCTTCCTTCTCTTTTCTTTCTCTCTTTCTTCCCTTCCTTCTTCCTCTCTTTCCTTTCTTCTTTCTCTTTTCTTTCCTTCCTTCTTTTCATTTCCAACTGCTACGTTGCCCATCTTGCTAACATCTTCTGAGATGGACCACAAACAGATCACTGAGAAGAATATTCAGAATAAAGAGCATCACTCTCCATTGGCCTCTGAAGCCGAAGACAACCATGACATCGCATCTCATCTTCCTCTTCGAATAGAGAAGATTCAGGTGGCCCAGTGCTTTCAGGTGGGATGGCAGTGCTGTTAGCATGAGAAACCAGTTAAGGAGAGGTGTGAAGCTCTTCTGTGTTAGAGACCGTCCCCAATCTGGCCGTCACCTGCCTTTGGCCTCCTTGTCCTCTGCTTCCTCTCACGAGCAGGCAGGGTGACCCTTCAGCACCACACTTTCCCACCTCCATGCCTTGGCCTGCATTGTGGCCACCTTCTAGAATGTTCTTCCCCATCTCAGTTATAAATCCAAGCAGATCCATCCTCACCTTCTCTGTGTCTTTGCGGCTTGGGCACACAGAGGGGACGTCTGTTAAACAACCATTCTTCCTATTTTGGCAACGCTTTTTCCCCATGGGGTTAGGTTGGGGTTGACTCCCACCATCCATCAGAGTGATGTCTTCCTGTGGCAACAGGAAAAAGGAAGGATGGAAGGAGAAAAGTGGGGGATGGGTCATGTCTGGGGGAATCAACTTCATTTAAAGAGCCTTCCCGGAAGTCCCCCATGTCCATTCCCCGATTGCAAAGCGCTGAACTTGAAGGCTGATCCTCAACTGTCCTCTTTCAGTTTTCTTTGGAGACTGGAAATCAACATGGCCTGGGGAAAACCTTGTAGAGTGGGTGTCTTAACTTGGGTTTCTGTCTTTGCTTGCATTACCTTGGGGACCACATCAATAGGGGATTGAATGGAAGCCCCCTGCCAGCGCTGGTTCTCAGCTACTCACGTTTCTGCTATCCTTAAGCTTCTTACCACTCACTGTCTTTGCCTCTTATTTATAAATGTTTAAAAATATTCACTTGATGCACAGTGGGATTATAGATTCTCTCATTTCTGCAATGAAAAGCTGCTCATGCATTATTCAAGAAAAATATTGTATTATTGAACAAAGGATGGGTGCATTCATCCCTTATTATGCATTCTAGTCTTTGCTACCTTATTAGTAGATGTGTTCTGTGAGGACTTTACTGATGCGGTTTGTAAACAAAGGTGAGATCAAACACTGATGTGTTTAGATGGCAAGATTACGAGGTTATCATAACGTCATCAAACTGTATGCCTGGGAGGTTATCTAGTCTTCTCAGTGCCTGGGTTCCTTCTCCCTTCCATTCCCACCAAGTGGAATTTCAACCTTGGCTTGAATGCTTCCAGTGATGGGAGACTCATTACCCCAATTTCACCACTGTGGTGTTTGTGATGAAGTTCATCTCATATTGGGCAGGGATTCTCTCCCCATGGGCTCTACCCACTGCACTTTCCTTCTACATGAAACAGTTCTGTTCCCTTTCCCCCACAACAGCCCTTAAGCTATGCGAAAATGGAGATCGTCATAACCCACCTTGGTAATTTCTTTGAAAGGCTACATATCCTTTGATTCTTCAGCCAACTGTCCATTGCAAAAAGGACAGTCAATTGGATCAATAAATATTTATCGAAGAACCTCCTCTTTATAGTTCAGGCACTTTGATAAGCATGTTCATCCCTTGTAACTATTTTAAAGAATATTCGTTTATTTATTTGGCCAGGCCAGGCTTAGTTGAGGCCTGAGGGATCTTTAGCTGCGGCATGTGGGATTTAGTTCCACAACCAGGGATAGAACCCAGGCCCCTTGCATTGGAAGCTTGGAGTCTTAGCCATTGGGCCACAAGGGAAGTCCCTGAGGCTTTTAACTCTTTGCAGTTCAGTGGAGGATTTGTAGAGTGTTTAACTAGCAGGGTGAACTCCGGGAGTTGGTGATGGACAGGGAGGGCTGGCATGCTGGGAGTCATGGGGTCGCAGAGAGTCAGACACGATTGAGCGACTGAACTGAACTGAACTAGCAGGGTTCGAAGCTCATATCCACCCTGTACCTCTCCAGCCCTGACTCCCATCACTCTCCCCTCACCCTCCCTCCTCAGCCTCTTTGGATTTCTAGCCCTCCAACACACAAGCTCTCCCTGCCTCAGGGCCTTTGTATAGGCCACGCTCACCGCCTGGGATTCTTTCCCAAGATCTTTATATCTGCTGCTCACTTCTCACCCTACAGCTTGCCACTGAAGGGACATCTCAGAGTAGCCTTTTGGAATTTCTATCTAAACGAAGCCCCCAGTCCCACCTCTGGCCCATCACTCTCCCTTCCATTGCCCTGCATTATTTTTTCTGTAGCACTCTACAGTCAATAAATGTTTACTGAGCACATACTATGTGTCAGGGATTTTTCTAGGAACTTGAGCTTCATTGGTGAAAAAAAGTAATTCAGTAATTCTTTCCTTCATGGAGCTTACCTTCTTCCAGGAGGGACAGAGAATATGTAATATATGTGTGGACAAATTATCTGGTATGTTAGTAGGAGTTAGGAACTAGGGAGAAAGAAGCAGAGGACTGATATGCCAGTAAGGTGAACAGGGTTGTGTGTTAATATTAAAGTCATCTTTCAGAGATGAACTTTGAGCAAGGATAGTTTCCAGAGATGAGATAACATTTTTATTTGTATGTCTATGTAGTCCTTGTCTCTTCCTTTTTGGAATGTAAGATCTATGAGAATGTCTTATTTCTGTTTGCACCCAGTATCTGTCATATCATAGGAACGCAATGGATTTTTGGGAAATGACCGTCAAATGACTATATGACTAGATAAGAGGCATTGGCAAAAGTTTTTGTCCAAGGCATAATGTAAAATGCACAAAGTTGGGACTTCCTTGATGGTCCAGTGGATAAAAATCCATTTGTCAATGCGGGGGACGCAAGTTTGATCCCTGGTCTGGGAAGGTTCCTCCTGCCGTGGATTAATAAAGCCCGTGCGCCAGGGCTGAAGCCATGCCCTTGAGCTCACGCTCTGCAGCAAGAAAATTCTCTGCAGTGAGAAGCCCTTGTACCACAGCTAGAGAGTAGTCCCCGCCCACCACAACTAGAGAAAGCCCAGGCACAGCAACAAAGACCCAGAATAGCCAAAGATTAAAAAAAAAAAAAAATCCCCCCCTCAAAATCCTTGCAATTGTCATCTGCATCCTCTACTTCTTCCGTGAATTTTTTTGAGGTCCTGCCTCCCTATTTCCTTTCCCATAGAGTGGCAAGAAGGATGGAATTGCACCCACTTCCTGCTAACACATCCCATGATATGACTCAGAGCAGGTGCTATCAATCCCATTCTGCAGATGAAGAAACTGGGGCTCGGAGAGGTTCACGGTCAATCAGAGTTAGTGACCGAGTGTGGATTTGAATCAGAGCCCTTTCCACTGACAGGATGACCAACTGCAAGCCCACCCTCACTGGCTTTTTCTGCACTATCCTCAGAACAGAGCTTCCTTGAACAGCATGGGTGATGGGTCCCCCCTGGGGGGGACTCTCATGAGATCCAATTCTTCATCGCCTCCCCCACCTTGAGTCTGAGATGGAATTTTCCTGAGAGTGAATTTGCTACTTCCTAACTTTCTCTGAACCAAGGGCAACTCCTGCTCAGCCTGCTGGATCCTCTTAAATAGAACCAAATAAATAAGCAGTAAGCTTTGAATAATTGGCTTTTGCTTCTCAAAGCCAATTGTTATCAAAATGAATCCTTCATTCTGCCTCTTTCATTACATTCAACTAAATTGTCTTTCGGGTCTCAGGGGAAAGATTAACTCTTTTCCTTCCAGATGTCTTCAGGGCAATAGCAATTTTCCCTTACCTTTCTAAAGAATCTTAGGATTTTCAAAGTCCTTTCATATAAATCATAGGATTTTTGGTCCAGGTATTACAAACCATCCTGTGTTGTACAGTTACTTAATGTTAGTTGCTCAGTCATGTCTGCCTCTTTGCAACCCCATGGACTGTAGCCTGCCAGGCTCCTCTGTCCATGGAATTCTCCAGGCAAGAATACTGGAGTGGGTAGCCATTCCCTTCTCCAGGGGATCTTTCCAACCCAGGGATCGAACCCAGGTCTCCTGCATTGCAGGCAGATTCTTTACTATCTGAGCCATAAGGGCACTTTAAAAAATTGGGAATCCACAGATGGATGCATTCATTTTCAAGTAACAGAAAACTCAGCTCCAATGGACACAGAAATAAAGGGAACTTACTGACATAGAACTGAAATATCCAGAGGAAGAAACAGTTTTGGGTGCTGTGTGATCATTACTATGGCTTAATTTCTCTGTCAGTGTTGTTTCTTTTTTTTTTTTCAGTTATTTTGCAAGTCAGATTCGTTCTCAAGCTGGCTTCTTCCTTGATTGCAATATGGTTACAACAAACGATGCTTTATGCTTTCTCATTCACATCCACGGAGCAGAAAGAGCGTTTTTGTTTCCACATTCCAAGAGGAAGCTGAAGGCTCACCTCAGTTGCACCTACAGAAATCATGTGCTCACTCCTGAACCGGAGACAGTGGCTCAGGCAGGGGCAGGTGTGCTAAAAATGCGGATTGGCTCGGAGTCAATTTCCCCTAAAGCATATTGATGCTGTTAGGGAGAGGTCAGAGGGTACAGATGCTGAATAGGCAGTCAACATATATCCACTCCAGATCCAGGTTAGGATGTGAAAAAATGAGGATGGAGTCGTTTATGAAAGTCATTTATTGGTCATTGGATATTGGAGCACAGATTAAAACCTAGACTCACATCTTTGGATTCAGAGATCTTTCCCAACATCAATTTGTCTTCACCTTTTGCTAGTGCTGAACTTGTAATCTTTCTTTTGCCAGAGGCTGGGCAGTATCAGCAGAGTAAGATATTGGAGTGAGGGAAGGCCTCCTTTGTACCTTGTTGATACCAAAAACTTCACATAATTACCTTCTCTGGGGTTACAATATTTCTTGTTCAGTTATTAACAATCATCCATTGAGCCAGGAACGTTGCCTGGCCCAGACCATCCAGATACCCGTCTTTTAATCAAGTCTTCTAGTTGCAAGATACAGAAACCTACTGGAGCTAATTTGAGCAAAAACAAAAGGAGAGGATTTATTCTAAGAGTACAGGATTCTTGATTTTATCCTCTCTTCTCCCAGAAATTACATCATACTCTTCTAGATGAAATGTGTAATAACAATACACACACTGCTTATGGAAAATATTAATTGGCCCCGGAAGTCTCTGCAGCCTGATCAGAGTGGATTCTCTGCTCCTCTTATTATATTTGAGTTTAAGTTTAAGAAGCTTTGAACATCTAACCCTATTTGCGTGTATTTCCAGCTAGCTCTTTTAGGCTTAATTAGATGGATTTTTTTTTTTAAAGGAAAGGAACTGGAAAAGATACAGAAACCTACTGGAGCTAATTTGAGCAAAAACAAAAGGAGAGGATTTATTCTAAGACTACAGGATTCTTGATTTTATCCTCTCTTCTCCCAGAAATTACATCATACTCTTCTAGATGAAATGTGTAATAACAATACACACACTGCTTATGGAAAATATTAATTGGCCCCGGAAGTCTCTGCAGCCTGATCAGAGTGGATTCTCTGCTCCTCTTATTATATTTGAGTTTAAGTTTAAGAAGCTTTGAACATCTAACCCTATTTGCGTGTATTTCCAGCTAGCTCTTTTAGGCTTAATTAGATGGATTTTTTTTTTTAAAGGAAAGGAACTGGAAAGTTTTACTGGAAAAAAATATAGGGGATCGACTGGAAATCTGTATGGTGACGTCTGCTCCTCTCATACCCAGTTTAGATATTCAGTCGCTGTAACCTCAGTGCATACCTGTTTTGTACTGAGTTTGCATTCTGATTCAGGTCCCACAGTTGCAAGCAAGAAATTACTCGAGGCTGGCAGGAGGCGTGTTCGTTTTATAAAGTTTTCTCTATTCGCTCCCATGCAAGATCTGGGGCCATGGAAAATTTTCTTGGCCACTCAGGTGTTCAGGGAGGACAGAGTTCTACCTCTTCATGAAGACCCTGGATGAATGGCTGGTAAGAGAGTCATTTGGGGATGGTAAGAGAGTCACCTTCTTATGCATCTGGATTAAATCATCTGGAACCATCGTCTCCAGCTCATGAATGTCATAGCTTCCTCCTCTTTCCAGAAGCAAAGGGAAGCAATATCTAGATAACCTGATGAGTAAGCAGTGAATGAATGAATGGACTCCTCTTTGGCTTCCCCAACGAATTCTTCAGTTTCTCTGCTCAAACTGCAGCTTCAGAATCAGTTGAGAATGTGTTGGAAGCATCAGATCTGAAGCCCCATTCCAGACCCTGAATCAGAAACTGTGTTTTAGTAATACTCCCTGGGTCTTTCCCAGGCACAGGAAATTTAAGAAGCAAGGCTGTAGAAATTGCTTCTACATCACCTGTAGTCCTTTGCTGCTCATTTGACTGCTTGTCTGTATCCAGGAGAAGGGCCAGAACCATGTCTATTCCCTTGGGTATCTCCATTTCCTATATAAGGGTTATATCCTTATATAGGGGGTACTCAGTAGCTGTTAGATGGATGAATGGATGGATGGATGGGTAGGTGGATGGATGGATGGATGGGTGGGTAGGTGGGTGGATGGGTGGGGATGGGTGGGTAGGTGGATGGA
>SJYC01095269.1:0-21389 GCA_006408675.1 Madoqua kirkii
GAGTTTTGGGGGCTTCAGAGACAACCATGAGGGTGGTCATTTATGAACTTATTTAATAAATCAACTGATTGATTGAGCACCTACTTGAGGCTAGGCATTGAGAGGAAGAGACAAGTTGCTTAACTTATTTGTCCAATGGTGCAACAAATATTTAGTGTCTCCCCTCCTGAGAGGCGCTGTTTTAGGCCCTTAGGTGTGTAAAAGGGCTTTGCTGGTGGCTGTGATGGTAAAGAAGCCACCTGCAATGCAGGAGACCCGGGTTTGATCCCTGGGTTGGGAAGATCCCCTGGAGGAGAGCATAGTGACCCACCCCGTATCCTTGCCTGGAGAATTCCCATGGACAGGGTCCTGCATTCATGATAAAGATGCTATTCCTGTTCTCAGGAGCTCAGTCTAATGAGTCCTTAATCAGCACCATCATCATCATCATGATTCTCATTGTCATCATTTATTGAATGCTTACTGTTTTCCAGGCACTGCACTAAGGGCTTTACATGCATTAATTCAACTAATCCTCATCAGTACTCAGTGAGATGGGGTTATTACTATCACCCCCGTTTCAGTTTAGAATACAATTATAAAATTTAAGTAACTTGCTCAAAGAGTCAGACCCTGGAAGCTGTGGGGCTGGGTTTCAAGCCTTGGCAGTCAGCCTACCGTGAACTCTGTTATTATGGGGCTTATATATGGGCTATAAGACTCAGAGGCACAAGGAAATCAGGAAAGGGGTGTCTGAATTGGTTCTTTTTTAAAAAACAAATTCAACTTCTTATTTTTTAAAAAATATTTGTTTACTTATTTGGCTGTGCCAGGTCTTGGTTGGGTCACATGTGATCTTTAGTTTCTCTGGCACCACAACTTGGAAGCACAAGGGAGCTTTTAGTTGTGGCAAGCAAACTCTCAGTTGCAGCATGTGGGATCTAGTTCCCTGACCAGGGATCGAACCCAGGTCCTCTGTATTGGGAGCATGGAGTTTTAACCACTGGACCACCGGAGTCTCTTCTTTACTATATTTTAAAATACTGCCACAATAAGCTTGTTCTATTCTAAAAGTAGAAAAGAGATAGTAAGTATGTCTTTCTTTTTCTGCATTTTTTTCCTTTTCTTTCTGTCCTTCTCTTAGGAAAAGGTCAGATGGGTTCTCCTGGACTCTAGGGAGGCAGAACTGGGGATCTGAGTCTGGGTATGTGTCAAGAGACAGAGGAAGGTTGGGACGGTAGGTGACAAGTCACCGTGCTGGGTGCTTTCTGATTTTCCTTATCGTTTTCTCAGCCACCCGGCTGCGTAACTGTTGTACTCCCTAGACATTGATTTTAACAGCGAAGGACACCTTTACAGTGAACAACAGAGTGACGGCTGAGCCGGGTTTGGGGGCAGCTCCGTCTATACTCCTGGTCCCACCTGCGCTGTACCCCAGCTGGGACCGCAGCTCCCCCTGCCGCCTCCCAGCTCCACCCCTCTCAGGGGCTTTAAATCCCTCACTCAGGCTCCTGAGAATGGCAGTGAGGTCCTCCTTCTCGCCCAGACATATGCTGCTGCTTCTTACCATTTCTTCGTCTGCCCTGTGGGCGCCTCAGGGACCCTGATGATGCAGAGAGTCCCCCTCTGCTGCTTGAGCTCTGGGCACTCTTGGATCTTACAGACACTTTCACCGTAATGTTTACATCTCAGCTAAAGAGGGGAAAAAGAAAGCTGTCATCCTCCCAATACACATCCTGGGCTTAGATTCGCCCAGGCAGGGACCATTGCATCTAGAAGTTGCCACAGAGAGAGGAACAGTGGAAGGACCAGAGGATGAAGTGCAGGGCTGCCTGGGTGTGGGAGGAGGGGAGGAAAGCCCCGGCAGCCACTCTGGGGAATATCCATTTATTGCATGTGTATCCTGGATAGTGTGTGTTCAGGAGAAATGATCAAACATCTCAACAGACCAGGCAGTGGGGGCACTGAATAGTGAGCAAGACCCGGTGCCTCTCCTCTGTCCTGTGGAGCTCAAGGTGAAGCGTCTGCCAGGCTCACGGGCAGGGGAAGCAGTACTGGAGGGGAGCAGAGTGCTGATTTTGGGGGGGCCCTGGTGGGCTGCAGTCTATGGGGTCGCACAGAGTTAGACACGACTGAAGCAACTAGCAGCAGCAGCAGCTTAACCCAGGGGACGTGAGGACAAAGACTTTTCCTGACTACATTTGAGACTAGTTCCTCTGAGTCCTCTTCCCCATGAGGCCTCAAGACTGACCTTGAACTTCAACAAGCTTGACCTTGGGCTTGAACCAGCACAACCATAGTTTTTCTAGCAGTTCATGGCTGCACCCTGGGATGAGTCTAATCTTCCTTAAAATGCTGCCTGAAGAAAATGTAAGGATGTCCACAGACCTGGTTGTTTCAACCAGCTCCTGAATACGGGACCCTTGCCTCTTTGGGAGGCTTGGGGCCTAATTTCCAGCAGCATCAGTTAGAAAACCCAGATGGCTCAGATGGTAAAGAATCTGCCTGAAATGCTGGAAACCCGGGTTCCATCTCTATGTGGGGAATATCTCTTGGAGAAGGGAATGGCTACCCACGGAAAATTCCATGGACAGAGGAGCCTGGCGGGCTGCACGAGGCCCATGGGTCGCAAAGAGTCGGACAGGACTGAGAGACTAACACACACACACATCCCTCCCTCCCATTTTTTTGTGACTTTTCATGTCCCTGTCTCTGCAAGATCCTTCCACTCTTCCTTCTCCTCCCTCATTCTCCCTTTAGAGATCCACTCATCTCTGCACAAAGCTGGATGGAGGCCTGCTCTTTTCCTCCTGTTGGTAGTTACTGAATAAAACCTGCTTTTGCTGCTTCAACTAAGGTCTGGCTGTTTCTCTTTGGTGGCGGGAAGCATGATGCGTGGAGAAGGGACCGAAACTAGGGCATAGGGGTGAACCTTCTATGGAAGGAGTGGTTTGTGCAGATGATACACATGGTTCAAAGAACTAGGCCAAGTTTGAGGAAGGTGGAGAGCAAGTTGGAAAGGCGGCTGACCCACTAGCAGAGCGGAGGTGCACGTATTTTGGGGTGACCATTGGCGTGCACGTTGGTGCAACTGTGTTTCCATAAGAGACTGTCTCGGTTGGAGAAACGGAGAGTGCTCTAAACTGCAACGAGTCCAGGATCAAGTCAGGATGTCCAGCGGCACTGGATAATTGATGGTCCCCTCTCTGCCTCCTAGCTTTCTCTTTTTGGAGATCCTTTGTGCCGCTGGATGCCTGTCTCCTCCCTGCCTCCTGAGAGGTGGAATTGTAAATATTGTGGCCCCTGGATGGGGATATTTGGCTCCAAGAAGTCTTCCTTGTGAAAGTGTTAGTTGCTCAGTCATGTCTGACTCTTTGCGACCCCATGGACTGTAGCCAGGCTCCTCTGCCCGTGGAATTCTCCAGGCAAGAACCATTCCCTTCTCCAGGGTATCTTTTTGACCTAGGGATCGAACCTGGGTCTCCCGCCATGCAGGCAGATTCTTTACCATGTGAGCCACTGGGGAAGCCTTCCCTCCTTGTAGCACATCCCATACCTGTACAAGTGCCAAGTAAGTATTTGTGCCGTTGGATGCCTGTCTCCTCCCTGCTTCTTGAGAGGTGGAATTGTAAATATTGTGGCCCTTGGATGGGGATATTTGGGGGCCAAGAAGTTTTCCTTCCTTGTGAAAGTGTTAGTTGCTCAGTCGTGTCTGACTCTTTGAGACCCCATGGACTGTAGCCAGGCTTCTCTGTCCATGGAATTCTCCAGGCAAGAACCATTCCCTTCTCCAGGGGACCTTCTTGACCTAGGGACTGAACCTGGGTCTCCTGCCGTGCAGGCAGATTCTTTACCGTGTGAGTCACTGGGGAAGCCTTCCCTCCTTGTAGCACATCCCATACCTGTACAAGTGCCAAGTAAGTTGCTTGAGTCATGTACCGCTCTGTGCCACGCTATGGACTACAGCCTACCAGGCTCCTCTGTCCATGAGATTCTCCAGGCAAGAATACTGGAGTGGGCTGCCATGCCCTCCTCCAGAGCACACCCCACGGTATTGTTCATTTTTGTGATTCAGCTCCACCAGAAGTTGGTATCTTCCATCTATAACCCCTTTAGCTTTTCTGAAACAGGATTCAGGGCTTCACGTTCATGAATTCATCCTTTCCCTCTCGTCCTGTTCACCATGCCACCTGCTGCAGGGACACCCTGAGGACCCTTGTCATTGTGTTGTTTGTGGAACACAGGGGACTGGAAGCTGCTAATTTCCCTTCTCTCCTTGGAGAGTTTCTGTATATGCCCAGCTATGGGCTATGGTAGTTCTTTGGATGCCTGATGTTATGGTATTGACTTGATTAAGCTTTTTTTAAGCTTTTATTTTATATTGGGTTGTAGCTCATTAACTTAGTATATTAAAAAGTAATGATATAACTTTGCCGACAAAGGTCCCTATAGTCAATGCTTTTGATGACTGGAAAAAACAATACTGGTTTTTCCAGTAGTCACGTATGGATGTAAGAGTTGGACCATAAAGAAGGCTGAGTGCTGAAGAACAGATGCTTTCAAATTGTGGTGCTGGAGAAGGCTCTTAGAGTCCCTTGGGCAGCAAGGAGATCCAACCAGTCAATCCTAAAGGAAATAAACCCTGAATATTTATTGGAAAGACTGATGCTGAAGCTGAAACTCCAGTCCTTTGGCCACTTAATGTGAAGAGCTGACTCATTGGAAAAGACCCTGATGCTGGGAAAGATTGAAGGCAAGAAGAGAAGGGGACAACAGGTGATGCTTAGATAGCATCACCGACTCAATGAACATGAATTTGAGCAAATTCCAGGAAATAGTGAAGGACAGGGAAGCCTGGTGTGTTGCAGTCCATGGGGTTGCAACGAGCCAGACATGACTTAGTGTCTGAACAAATAACCAATTAACAATGTTGTGGTGATTTCAGGTGGAGAGCAAAGAGACCCAGCTCTACATCTACATGGATCCATTCTCACCCAAACCCCACTCCCATCCAGGCTGACATATAACATTGAGCAGAATTCCCTATGCTATAAAGTAGGATAAAGTAGGACCTTGTTGGTTACGCATTTTAAATATAGCAGTGTGTACATGTGATCCCAAGCTCCCTAACTATTCTTTCCCCCCATTCTTCCCTCCTGCCAACCATAACTTCATTCTCTAAGTCTGTGAGTCTGTTGATTAAGCTTCTGTTGAATTTCTTACTGACATTTTCAGGCACATATATTCCTACATTTAGGAAAACCAGTTTTATGAAAGTTTGAGCACGTGGAATTGACAACTGGCCCTAGAACTTTTTTTTTCATACACATTGGAAAGTTGGGGGGAGCACATTTTTATAAAGTGGTCCCTACTGGAACAGTGTGCTTCTGGTAGAGCAAGCAATTTTCATATAAATGAAGAAATAGAGCTGAACTTCAAATTTTGAAAATGGAGTTTTCAGGAGATTATGTGATCTGGGAGATCATATTGCTTCCCGAAGAAGGTAATACTTGTCTGGCATGAGAGAAAAGAGATTTCACGCGAAGTGCTGCAAAGCTCTGAAAACTCTTCAAAAATCATCTGTTGTAGCAACACCACCAACAAAAAGCCTGAGACTTGGCCACTGTGGTATTTTTTTTCAATATTGAATTGCTTTTTTTGTTGTTGTTTTGTCTCCAGGGAAAACCTATCTACAAGTGTATAAGAAAAGTCTATGAAAAAGTTGGATTTACTTTACAAAATCACTTTCCTGAAATATATCTACCTGCTAAGGCAACGAGATGCCTTTATGGAGATGAATAAAAATCAGATGCTCCAAAGTCAGAATTCTGGCAATGGTCTAAAGTACTGTTATTTAATTGTCACTTCTTCTCCAAGCTGTTCTGGGGACCAAGGTGGATACTGGGGCAAACTTTAAGCAGATGCCCCATAGTGAACGTCAAGGAAACAGCTGGTCGTGTTTGGAGATCAGTTGCTAAAAATACCTCCATATGCTGAGGCCAATCACCCACGGTGGGAATTTGTCAGATTTCTCTTCAATAACTCCCCAGCTTGAAGTGTGCATGTGACAACTCCAGACGCTCTGCTAATGGTCCGAGATAGAACGGGGAGGAAACTGGGATCTTCCTCTCTGGCGCTCCCACACGGATGGAATGCAGTTCTGAAGAAGGTATTGGTCTCAGTTGACTATTGCTTCTTCGGTGGCTCAAGCGGTAAAGAATCTGCCTGCAATGCAGGAAATCTGGGTTTGATCCCTGGGTTGGGAAGATCTCCTGGAGAAGGGAATGGCTACCCACTCCACTATTCTTGCCTGGAGAATCCCACGGACAGGGGAACCTGGCGGGCTACAGTCCCGTGGGGTCACATTAACACTTCCACTTTTCACTTGCACTTATGTTGCCCATTGCTCCTCCCTAAAGTTTCCAGTACGATTTAGAGCTCATGTGAAGCTCATAAAACTAAAGCTAAACAAGAGTGAGAATTACAGAATCTAAGTCCAACGCCAGTTTGGCATCACTGACTCGATGGACATGAGTTTGAGTGAACTCTGGGAGTTGGTGATGGACAGGGAGGCCTGGCGTGCTGCGGTCCATGGGGTTGCAAAGAGTCAGACACAACTGAGCAACTGAGCTGAACTGAAACAACAGTGAGAATTACAGAATCTAATTCCAATGCTATCACTTAGATTTAAGACCATTGTGGGACTTTTCAACTTCATTTTCAGCTAGGATTCCACTGGCTGGTGGACTTGCCATGTGGGTTCTGTGTTTAGCATCTCACACACCATCCCCTTTCAACCTAAAGGATTCAGTGTCTTTGTCACATACATTTTACAGATGAGAAAACTGAGGCACTTAGAGGTGAAAGATGTCTGCATTTCCACCAGGAGTCAGGGGTCCAGCTGCAATGGAACACATCTCTGTCTGATGTCACAGCTGCACCTTTTTTTTTTTTTGGTGGTTTTTTTTTTTTTTTGGTTGTTGTTGTTCTGTTAAATAAGATCAATAACTTTATTATTTGTGTGAAAGTGTTGCACCCATATTATAAAAATTCAAACCATTGGAGAAATATACAGAAGAAAAATAACTTACCTTGTTTCACCCTCTCTAGAAAAACATAATTAATATTTAGTGACTATCATTCTAGGTATCTCTCCATGTATATACACAGAAATCGAATAGGGAGGTTAGCGCAAAGATAGATGGAAATTATTCTGCTAAGTGTGAGCCTGCTCTTCATCTTATTCATAACAAAAATAATTACTTTAACTTTTACCTGAAGAAAATTAAATGGAAATGGAATTTGAAGAAATTGTTAAAGCTTAGATAGCAAATCCCTTCTCAGAAATAATTCTCATCCCAAAGTCATTCCTCTAAAGTGAAGAGGAAAATTATGGACTCATTTCATGGCTAGAATCTTTGTTTTTCAGCAACTTGTTTCACTTTACCAAGGTTGGAGAAGGAAATGGCAACCCACTCCAGTATTCTTGCCTGAAGAATTCCATAGACAGAAGAGCTTGGCGGGCTATAGTCCATGGGGTTGCAAAGAGTTGGGCATGACTAACTATCACCCACTCCTGTAAAAGATGAGGAAATAGTATGCTCATATTCCTCTTGTCTGTTGTTCCCAACCTCATGGTTTTAATTATGTAAAATATGTGTTTGCATTTTCAAGGTCATAGTGTTGGAATTAAATTCTGTAATTCTCGCTGTTATTTAGCTTTAGTTTTAGATTTAAACAACTCTGTGCTTAATCCCAGGTGTGTCCTTTCTTGAGCTCTGTTGATTCATTTCTCATTTGAATGCATTTCATTGTGAAGCTTTTTTTTTTTTTTAAGAGAAACTCAGAGGTGTTGTATTCTCTGAACTCTTGTAGGCTTGGTTTCTACGACTTTCTTTTAAAATAGGATTTTATTGAGATGTAATTTTAGTACATAGAATGCACAAGTCCTAAGGGTACGGTTTTTTTGAGGGGACTTTTGTCAATTGCTTCATGGGGTGTGTGAGCTACAGACTGGCACTTGCCAAGGGCAGATGCCGTCTGCCTCTGCCTGAACCCTCTGCTGCAGCCACTGTTACCCTCAACACCCCCGAGGGAGTTCAGGGTGGAGAGTGAGGCATTCTACCCCAGAGAAACTGGTGAAATAGGATCTTTAGATAGACATTTTCAAGCACTGATTTCATGATCCCAATCTTTGATCTCTTCATCTCCAGAAAAGCACTAAGTCTCTTCCTGATGGCATCAGCTCCTTGTGACTAGCGGAAAGCTTCTTGTAAAGTAAGCCCGTGATTGCATTGAACTCCCCCCTTCACCAAAGTCTACTACCTCTTTGGAGCAGTTTCTCTGAGTTATCTGAGATACTGTCTCCTGGGCTGCGGCCCTCATTTTGCCCCAAATAAGACTTAACTCACAGCTTTCACATTATGCATCTTTTTAATCGACAGGTATAACTGACAAAAAATAAACTGCCCATATTTCAAGCATACAGTGGGGCGGAGTCTGGTGTGATGAAGTAATCAGTGAAGCTAAAGCAAACGAAAGATTAAGAGACAGTATCTGTAGCCATATACCTGACAAGGGGTTGATATCTAAAATGTGTAAGGAACTCATACAACTCAATAGCCGAAAAATCAAAATATTCCAGTTAAAAACTGGGCAAAGGACCTGAATGGACATTTTCCTAATGAAGACCTACAGATGGCCAACAGGTATCTGAAAAGATTCTCAAACATCACTCATCATCAGGGAAGTGCAAATCAAATGAGCTATCACCTCACACCTGTTAGAATGGCTTTTACTCAAAAGATAGTTGTTGGTTAGTCCTTAAGTCATTAAGTCCTAAAGTCACTTTTTGCCACCCCATGCACTGTAGCCTGCCAGGTTCCTCTGAGTGTGGACACACGCATCAGAGAGTAAGTACTCTATTTTGTCTGAATTTTTTTTACTCAGCATAATTATTTTGCGATTCAGCCCTGCTGCTGAGTATAACAATAGTTCATTCTTTTTGCTGCCTTATGGTCTTTCATTGCATGGATGTACCATGATTAGTTTATCCATTTACCTATTGGGCTTCCCCAGTGGCACGATGGTAAAGAATCTGCCTGCCAATGCAGAAGACACAGGAGATGAGAGTTCGATCCCTGGGTCGGGAAGATCCCCCGGAGGAGGGCATAGCCACCCACTCCAGTATTCTTGCCTGGAGAATCCCATGGACAGAGGAGGCTGGTGAGCTACAGTCCATGGAACTCGCACAGAGTGGGATACAACTGAGCACGCGTGCACTAAATAGCCAGTTGAGGGGCATCTAGATTTTGGCTGTTACAGATAAAGCTGCTGTTTACATTTGTGTACATTCTTTGGATGGTTGTGTATTTTCATTTCTCTTGAGTAATCTGGGTGTAGAATGGGCTGAATCATCTGTTAGACGCATATCTGAGTTTTAAGACACTGAGAAACTGTTTTTCAGAGTTGTTGTAGCATTTTAAACTCGCCAACAGCGTATGAGAGTTCCAGTTCCTCTGCATTCTTGTCAGCTCTTAGTATGATCAGTTTTTAAAATTTTAGCCATTCTAATAGCAATACCTTGTGGTTTTAATGTGCATTTTCCTAATGACTAATGATATGGAGCATCTTTTCATGTGCTTGTTGGCATCCACGTATATTCTTTTTTTTCCATGCCAGATATAATAGCTTACATCTGCTGTCTCCAACCTCCCACTCCATCCCTCACCAAACCTCATCCCCTTTGGCAAACACAAGCCTGTTCTCTATGTCCTTGAGCCTGTTTCTGTTCACAGATAGGTTCATTTATGCCATACTTCAGGTTCCACATATAAGTGATGCCCTCTGGTATTTTTTTTTCTCTTTCTGACTCACTTTGCTTAGAATGATCATCTCTAGTTGTGTCCATGTTGCTGCAGATGGCATTATTTCATTCATTGTTTTTTTTTATGGCTGAGTGGAATTCCATTATCTGTATGTACCGCATCTTCTTTATTCATTCATCTCTCATTGGACATTTAGATCGTTTCCTTGTCTTGGCTACTGTAAATAGTGCTGCTCTGAACATTGCAGTGAATGTATGTTTGAATTAGAGTTTTGTCTGGATATACGTACAGGCGTGAGCTGGCTGGATCATACAGTGGACATGAGTTTGAACAAACTCCAGGAGATGGTGAAGGACAGGGAAGCCTGGCGTGCTGCAGTCCATGACGTCACAAAGAATTGGACACAACTGAGCCACTGAACAACAACAGTGGTAATTCTATTTTTATTTTTCTGAGGAATTTCCATACTGTTTTCCATTGAGGCTGTACCAGCTTACATTCCCACCAACAGTGTAGGAAGGCTCCTTTTTCTCCACGTCTTTTCCAGCTTTTGTTGTTTTGGTAGAACTGATGGCTGTCCTGACTGATGTGAGTTGGTACCCCAGTTTTGATGGGCGTTTCTCTAATTATTAACGATGTTGAGCATCTTTCCATGTGCCCGGTGGCCATTTGTATTTCTTCTTTGGAGAAATGTCTATTTAGGTCTTCTGCCCATTTTTTTGATTGGTTGTTCATTTTTTGTCATTGAGTTGTATGAGCTGTTTACATATTTTGGAAATTCAGCCCTTGTTGGTCTTGTTGTTTGCAAATATTCTCTCCCGTTCTGTAGGTTGTCTTTTCGTTCTGCTTCTAGTTCCTTTTGCTGCACAAGAGCTTGTCTTGTACGCTTGATTAGGTCCTGTTTGTTTTTTCTGTTTGTTTTATGCTTTGGAAGACTGACCTAAGAAAACAATTTATGTCAGAGAATGTCTTGCCCGCGGTCTCTTCTAGGAGTTTTATGGCGTCATTTCTTAGGTTTACGTCTTTAAGGCACTCTGAGTTTGTGTTTGTGTACGGTGAGGGGGTGTGTGCAACTATATATGTTCTTTATTAAAATGTCAGTTCAAATGTTTGGCTTATTTTTCAAAGTGGGTTGTTTATTTTTCTTAGTTTTGAGCTTTGAGCGTTCTTTGTATAACCTGGACAGAAGTCCATGATCAAATATATTTTCTACTGTGGCTGGTCTTTTCCTGTTCTTAACAGGATTTCTTTTTCTAACTTAAAAAAAAAAAAGGAAATGTAGTTTGATTTATAATGTGTTAATTTCTGCTGTACAGCAAAGTGATTCAGTTACACACACACAGACACACACACACACATATTCATTTCTGTATTCTTTTCCATTCTGGTTTATCACAGGATATTGAATAGTTCCTGTGCTCTACAGTAAGACCCTGTTGCTTATCCATTCTATTTATAATAGTTTGCGTCTGTTGATCCCAAACTCCCAATCTTTCCCTCCCCCACCCCCTTGGCAACCACAAATCTGTTCTCTAGGTCTGTGAATCTGTTTCTTCAATAATGTCTTTTGAAGAGTTAAGTATAAAAAATTTGACAAAGTACATACTAGTCATCAAATTGTTTTTATTTTATGGATCATGCTTTTGGTGTGATATCTAAGAAATGTTTGCCCAACCCCAAGTTACAAAGATTTTATTTTATTTTTCTAAGGATAAAGCTAGATTCCACTAACTTTCTTCTAAAATTTTTATAGTTTTAGATTTTACATTTAGTCTGTAATCCATTTTGAGTGAATTTTTGTATATAGTGTGATGTGTTCACCCAAGTTCTTCTGAGGGTGAATAGCTACCCAGTTTTCCCATAAACATTAATTAGACCAAGTTGACAGCACTATTCAAGTTTTTTATATGCTTATTAATTTCCTTCTACCTGCTGTATTAATTTTGAGAGAATCTCTGGCTATAGTTTAAATTTTCTATTTTTACTTGAGGTTCTATCAGTTGTGCCTCACATATTTTGAGCTCTGGTTTTGTTTTTTTTTGAAAAGCTCACCTTTCTGACCATCCTGGGGGTCAAACTAGACCAGCATGGGGCCTTTCCTGTGACCTGATAATACCCTTGGATTCTGTCCTTCTTAGAGACGATTTTTTATATTTTGGGATAAGTCTTTCACATCTGTAACCTTTATTTTCAAGGAAATTGGCTTCCTGCTTGATGTCTGAGGAGGCATGCGCTGAGACTCAGCGCCCCCCACCCCAAATAATGGTAATAATGACAATAGCAGCTCCAGGCTGCCAGGTGCATTGCCTACATTATCGCTAATCCTCCCAGCAGCCTTGCATGGTAAATATTATCTCTATTTTGCAGATACATTTTATTTATACCCCACCACGTTTTAGGAAGGCTTATAGAAGGCTTTATAGGGAGTTATAAAATACAGTATCATCACACAAGGTGAAGGTAGAAAAAACAGTTTCTTAAAAGCAACTCAGAAGTAGCATCTCCTTGCCTTTAAGAATCTTGCCTGCAACCACTGAAGTGTTAAGTAGAATTGCGATTTGAACCTCTTTCAGCTGCTAAGACTCGATGTTTATACTCAGACCAAGAAACAAGAAGAGGCAGGCAGGTGCTGGGGGTCAGTCCTCAGTGGGGACAGTCTTGTCATTGTTCAGTCGCTCAGTCGCTTCCAACTCTTTGTGACCCCAGGGATTGCATGCGCCAGGTTTCCCTGTCCTTCACCATCTCCTGGAGTTTGCTTACATTTGTGTCCATTGAGTTGGTGATGCCAGCCAACTATCTCATACTCTGTTGCCCCCTTCCCTTCTTGCCCTCATCAGTCTTTCCCAGCATCAGGGTCTTTTCCGATGAGTTAGTTCTTCGCATCAGGTGGCCAAAGTATTGGAGCTTCAGGCTCAGTCCTTCCAGTGAGTATTCAGGGTTGATTTCCCTTAGGCATGACTGGTTTGATCTCCTTGCAGTCCAAGGGACCCACAAAAGTATTCTCCAGCACCACAGTTTGGAAGCATCAATTCTTTGGTGCTCAGCCATCTTTATGGTCCAACTCTCACATGAATGACTACTGGAAAACCATAGGTTTGACTATATGGACCTTTTTTGGCAAAGTGATGTCTTTGCTTTTTCGTACACTGTCTAGGTGTGTCGTAGCTTTCCTTCCATGAAACAAGTGTCTTTTAATTTCAAGAGGAGGCTGACATAGGGCTGATTTGAGGGTAAGAAGAGAGGGTTAGGGGAAATAACATACAATTGGAGACTTTTTGGTTGATACCTGCTATTATTGCTTGGCCTTTACCTTTTCTTTGATAACAGAACTGCTTTTGGGAAAATCCATTCATTCCATGTGGACTGGATGTGGTTGTTCCCCAGGCTGAAGTGTGGGCATGAGACCCAGACCTTGCCCATCAGAATACTCTACTCCTGTACGGGCAGACATGTGGTCAGAGAGAAGCCGGAATCTGTCCTGGGCTCTTCATCCAGAGCCAACAGGGAGGATGCTCTCTTCCCAGCGTGGTTCTGAAACAGAGCAGGGCCCTCTGGTCCTTGTCCCCCATGTCCTCCACCTGCCTTTTGTCTGTGGAAAAACTTTAGCCCAAGAATAAGTTTAATCAAAGAAATGAGAGCATGCAGAAACAACAGAAGACAAAACAAGACCAAATTGTATTAGTTTAGTCAATAAGTATAATCAAGGACCTTTAGCTCCTCTTCAAGGGCTATAGATAATATTCTGAGCCATATCCCTTGGGCTGTCTTATAGATACTGAAACCTCACCAAGCGGAAGAAGCTAACTACCTGATGAGCAGACTGTAGCCATGGTCAGTAAGCCACCACGATACTGAACTGGCCTCAAGAAATGTAAACAAACTGACCCTGGAACTGAAGATTAACTGTACTTAAGATGATGCTGGTCAGACCACCCATGACCAATTTCAAGATGACGGTCAGAGCTGACTGTGCTGTTTCTACATTGTAGCCCTTGAACTGTCGTCCACCCTCCCCCAGAGTTGCCAGCATCCCAAATAAAGCAAACTTTATTTTCCACCCACCTGGCCTCCTTATTGGCCTCTAAATGGTGAGCAGTTGAACCCCATTTTCGGTCACAGTTCCACCCACAACCATGAGTCCAGGGCTTCTGACAACTATCCTGCAATCACATGGAGAAAGGCTGTCTAAGAGATGGGGAAAGCCTGAGCTGAGGTGGCATACGTTGAAACCACAGATCCAGCCTTGCCTGAAGCCTGCTCTTTTACAGCAATCGATGTGTTTCCCACATTCGTGGGTGGCTAAGTTAATATGAATTGGGTTTCTGTTACTTGTATCTAAAAGGAATTTACTACAGATCTGAAAAATAATAGAAATTAACTAGGGAGATATTGGGAGGAAGAGTGTTGCAGGCAGAGGGAACAGCATGAGTGAGGGGCTGAGGTGAGAGAAAGCTGGATGCACTGAGCTGAAGGAGGTCAGTCCAGACACTTGAAGTGGATGAGATGGACGGAACTGCACCGCTGGGCTGGTGTACTGCATGTCATTGCCTGGATGAGCAATGAAGGGAGTTGGTGGAGGTTCTGGGTTGAATAGTACTCCCCTCGATTTATAACCATATAGAACCTCAGAGTGAGACGTTATTGCAGATAGAGTCTTTGCAGATTACTTTGTTAAATGGAGTAGCTGCTGCTGCTCAGTGCTAAGTCATAAATAGAAATTAACTAGGGAGATATTGGGAGGAAGAGTGTTGCAGGCAGAGGGAACAGCATGAGTGAGGGGCTGAGGTGAGAGAAAGCTGGATGCACTGAGCTGAAGGAGGTCAGTCCAGACACTTGAAGTGGATGAGATGGACGGAACTGCACCGCTGGGCTGGTGTACTGCATGTCATTGCCTGGATGAGCAATGAAGGGAGTTGGTGGAGGTTCTGGGTTGAATAGTACTCCCCTCGATTTATAACCATATAGAACCTCAGAGTGAGACGTTATTGCAGATAGAGTCTTTGCAGATTACTTTGTTAAATGGAGTAGCTGCTGCTGCTCAGTTGCTAAGTCATATCCAACTCTTTGCGACTCCATGGACTGTAGCCCACCAGGCTCCTCTGTCCATGGGATTCTCCAGGCAAGAATACTGGAGTGGGTCACCATTCCCTTCTTCAGGGGATCTTCCTGCCCCAGGGATCGAACCTGGGTCTCTTGCATTGCAGGTGGATTCTTTACTGTCTGAGCCAACAGGGAAGCTCAAGGTATGAATACCATGGATAAATACCCCAGCTTCTTTGTCCTCCGATGGGATGACTCTAAGGCCTCATCACTCTGTGGCCCAGAGGGTAACCTGCTCATTTAAAAAAATATTTATTTATTTGCTTGACTGCGCCAGGTGTTAGCTGTGGCATAGGAGATCTTTAATCTTCATTGCAGCAAGAGAACTCTTAGTTTCTGCATGTGGGCTCTAGTTCCTTGACCAGGGATTGAACTTGGGCCCCCTACTTTGGGAGCATGGAGTCTTAGTCACTGGACCACCAGGCTCCAGTGCTGTAACCTGCTCACTGACATGCCCTATGCTGGCTCTTTCCCCTTCTCCCTCTCTCTCTTCCCTTCTCTTCCTGGGATCACTTCCCGGATCAACTACTTATGCCCAGATCCTTGTCTTGGGGTCTGCTTTGTGGGAATTCAAACTAAGACAGATGCCTCTTAAGCCAGTGATGGCCTAGTGGACAAGGGCTGGAGATGAAGATGGTGAGGTTGGCAGGAGACACATTATGAATGTCTTCATGGACAGGTGGATGCATTTGGGCTTAATCTTAAGTGTTTTGGGGGAGATGGAAGCAGGGAGTGATGTCTGATATTCATTTTTCAAGAATCCTATTGGCAGCGATTCATAGGGCAGTAAAACAGTTGCAAGGAGACGGATTGCAGTGGTCCTTCTCTTTGTTATAATTCAGGATCTGAGGCTGAACTCTCCCCTGGGGATAGAGCGAGATGCACAATAGGATGGGCAAGATACGATTTTCTCCCCATGAATCTTGGGGACCTCTTGTTATGCTGTAACTGTCCTAGTTAACACTCAATTGCCGAGTAATTCTCATTACCTCTTCTCACCGACAGACAATGAACAGCTGTCAAGCTTGTCTTACAAAACAAGATAATTTTTTCCCCATTAATGAAGCTCCGGATTGGAGTGAGAGGAGGAGCGTGCGCTGCTGTAATGGCGTATCCTGCCTGTGTCTCTGCCTGCCCTGCTCGCAAGTGAGCAATCATTTCCCCATGGTCCTGGGAGGAAGTGGGGAAGGGGGCGAGGCTGAGGTGACTTTTGGGACCCATTTTCCACTCTGCTTCCCGTTCCTCTTTCTGAAAGAAACCTAACTGCAGCCCCTTTGGAATTTGTGTATAATCTGCATTTGTAATTTTATGGGCTATGTGGGGGACTCTTTCACCTGAGATTGTGTGTTACGTGTGACCAAGTGGGAAAAGGTTTGATCCCGAGTTTAAATACTGGAAGAGGGAGGGAACATCTTTAAGCTGTAGACAGGGCATATGCAAGGCACTCGGTAAATCCATCCATTCCTCTCCAGTCTCTGTTCCTGTCTTCTCCCTCCCTCCCTTTCCTCTCAACCTTATTTTTGATGCCCGCATCGCGTTTACAGTATACGCATTAGACGGTGTCCAGACTTGGTCTGAATACTGCCAGTGACAAGGAAGACATGACTTCTCATTGTGTTGCAGTTCAGCTCTGACAAGGAGAAAATTCAACTTTTAAATTGCTGATGTGAAAATTATTCCTCTGTTACCTCCCACCTCCTGGGTCTAACTGAGCTCCCCCAGTGCTCCCTCACTTCAGTCGTGTCTGACTCTCTGCTACCCCATGGACCATGGCCCACCAGGCTCCTCTGTCCATGCGATTCTCCAGGCAAGAACACTGGTGGCAGGGGGTTGGCTGCCATTTCCTTCTCCAGTGATAAAGTATGAAGTGAGTGAAGTGAAGTTGCTCAGTCGTGTCCGACTCTTTGCATCCTCATGGACTGTCGCCTACCAGGCTCCTCTGTCCATGGGATTTTCCAGGCAAGAGTCCTGGAGTGGATTGCCATTTCCTTCTCCAGAGCTCCCCCAGTAGCCTCACAAAATAACTGTTTCTTCCACATGAGTGCTATCCAGACATCCAAAGATAGTGCTTATACCCTTGATTTTTTTTTTTAACCTAAAAGAATAAAGACAGGGCTTCCTTGGTGGTCTAGTGGTTAAGAATCCTCCTTGCAATGCAATGAGTCGATCCCTGGTGCAGGAAGATTCCACATGATGCTGAGTAACTAAGGGCTTTAGAGCCTGTTCCCCCAAGAGAAGTCACTGCAGTGAGGGGCCCATGCACCCCAACAAAGAGTACCCCTGCCTCACCGCAACTGGAGAAAGCTCACATGCAGCAATGAAGACCCAGCACAGCCAAAAACTAAAGTAAATAAATCTTAAAAAAATCTTAGAAAAAAGTTCATCAGTCTTCCTATAAACAAGTTCCAAGAGTTTTTATCTCTTTAAAACGGTGGCCTTGACTCCAGGTGTGAAAACCAGACTTGGACTGTCACCTCCCTTTCCCTGAGCAATAGACCTCTATTGATGCAACCCAAGATAATTTTGTTTTTCATTTTTAGTATTTTGGTGGCAGCTACTTTATACGGCTAGCGCATGTTTATCTTAGCACTAACTCTTTTTTTATTTTTATTTTATTATTATTATTATTTTTTAATGCTTTATTCCATTTCACAGTACTGTATTGGTTCTGCCATACATTGAGATGAATCAGCCACAGGTGTAGACGATCTCCCCATGCTAAAGCCCCCTCCCACCTCCCTTCCCTGCCCATCCCCCCGGTTCATCCCATACACCGGCCCCAAGCATCCTGTATCCTGTATTGAACATAGACTGGTGCTTCATCTCCCATATGATTGTATACATGTTTCATTGTCATTCTCCCAGATCTTCCCACCCTCTCCCTCTCCCTCTGAAGCCAAAAGTCCATTCTATACCTCTGTGTCTCTTATATTGTCTCACTTTCGGGGTCATCATTACTGTCTTCTAAATTCCATATATATGTGTCAGTATACTGTATTGGTGTTTTTCTTTAACTCTTTTTTAAAAAAAAATTTATTTACTTATTTTTGGCTGTGCTGGGCCTTTGTTGCTGCTAGAGAAACTCTAGTTGCAGTGAGCAGGGACTCCTCCTTGTTGCAGCTGAGGTGCACAGCCTTCTCATTACAGTGGCCTCTCCTGTTTCAGAGCACAGGCTCAAGAGCACACAGACTTCAGTAGTTGTGGCACATGGACTTAGTGCAACTAAGCCACTCCATGGCATGTGGAATCTTCATGGACTAGGGATGGAACCAGTGTCCCCTGCACTGGTAGGCAGACTATTAACTACTGGACCACCAGGGAAGTCCTGACAAAGACTCTTAAATCAAGAGCTGAAAAGACAAATACTGTCAGAGGCTGAATAGGTAAGGCAAACGAGTGAAACATTCTGGATGAGGCTTGACGTGAACGGAAGAGCTCATGCCACTTTCAGAGCTGACAGCAGCTCTCCTTTTCAGCTGCTTTCTGTCCTGCAGGCCCTGCAGGGTATATGTTCAGCATTAAAGATGAGAAGATTCCACATAAAAATCCAGACTTGAAACTTAAGAAAACCAGCCCCAAAGATCTGGCAGTCTTGGCTGCATAGTCCAGTGTGGCTGGAGCTGAGCTGTAGCCTCTGGAGGCCTTTGGGAAGTCTTGCAGAAGCAGCAAGAGGGCATGGGTCCACTTTCTATGTGACCATGTTAACAATCCTTTGGAGGGGTGGGCCAAATGGTCCCCAGGAGGGCTCAGATGCTCTGCCCCCTGACATCACTGATGGAAGCAAGGGAACAAGGGGAGAGGCCCTGTCCAGGGTACTTTGGAGTCGTAGCATCTTGTACTTTACTATGAGAAATACTGCAAGCTTGGTACTTTATTATCTCTGGTGAAAAGTGGAAGAGGAAGCATGACAAATGCACGTGTGAGCATAGCTCATAGAGCTAGGGACTTCCTTGGTGGTCTAGTGATTAAGAATCTGACTTCCAAGGCAGAGGATGCATGTTCAATCCCTTGTTGGGGAACTAAGATCCCACAGGCAAAAGAAAAAAAATCCATAGAGTTAGGGAGAGATAAGTATTTGGATGGAACAGGAAAGGGGAGGAATTAGGGGTGGAGTGGGGGAACTGTTTAGATGTAGGGGTTCGGGAAGACTGCTCTGACAACATGACTTTCAACTGGAGACCTGAATGAAGGGAGGGCAGCAGGGGATGAGATTGTTTAGGCAGCAGGTGCAAAGGTCCTGAGGTCAGGATGCTCTTCGTGTGTTTGAGGAGCAGTGAGGAGCCTGGGAGTTGGTGATGGACAGGGAAGCCTGGCGTGCTGCAGCCCATGGGATCGCAAAGAATCAGACACACAAATGAGTGACCGAAATGAACTGAACTGAGGGGCCTGGGACTGTGGAGCAGAGTGAGAGGTGGGGCAGTACCAGAGGATGAGGTGGAGGCGGTGGTGGGGCTGAGTAGTATAGGGCAGGATAGGCTGAGGGGAGGCGTTGAGAGTTTTAAGTGCAATGCCAACATCCAATACATATTTATTGAGCTCCTTCTATAAGCCAGTCACTGTGCAAGATGTTAGAGACAGTGAATGAAATGGATAAAATCTGCCCTCATGGGGCTTAAATTCTGGTGTGTGTGCATGTGTGTAACATATGATAAACAAGTCATATGTGTAGTGTGTGTGTGTGACATATGATAAACACATCATATGTACGGTGTGCAGATACAGAAAAATAAAGCAAAGAGGCTAGCAAGATCTAAGGCCAACATCACAGTCCCTCTGAGCCCCAGTTTATGCATTTTTAAACTCTTTAATTTCCTCTTGCTCTTGTTAAAAGGATTAAATAAGGGGATGTTACAGCTGCACTGTGCCCCCCTCACCAATTCATACATTGAAGTTCTAGCCCCCAGCACCCAGCATGTGACCTTATTTGGAGATGGGCTCTTTACAGATGTGGTCATTAGGGTTGGCCCTGGGCCTCCCAGGTGGCGCTAGAGATAAAAGAACCCATCTGCCAACACAGGAGATGAAAGAGACGCGGGTTCAATCTCCGGGCTGGGACGATCCCCTGGAGAAGGGCATGGCAACCCATTCCACTATTCTTGCTTGGAGAATCTTATGGACAGAGGATCCTGGCAGGCTACAGTCTATAGGGTTGCAAAGAGTCAGACATGACTGAAGCAACTTAGCAAGCACGCACACCTGTATGCATGCACTAACCCAATATGACTATGTTCTCTTAAGACGAAGAGGAAACCAGGACATGGACACAACAGAGGGAAAGCAGTGTGAAGACACAGGGGAAGACGGCTGTCTGCAAGCCATGGAGAGAGGCCTCAGAAGGAACCAACCCTCAATCTTGGACTTCAGCATCCACAACTGTGGGACAACAACATTTCTGTTGTTTAAAGCTCCCAGTCTCAACAGCAGCCCAGCAAAGCAATGTGAGTAAAGTGTTTATTCCAGGGCCTGGCACCAGTAAGCATATGCTGGACAAACAGAGGTGGATGTTAAAACAAACATGTACTGTTGTATGGTCCTGGATGACTTATTTCATGGTACTGCCTCCCTCCACTCCACCCATATCAAGGACAGGCAGGTGCGTGTGCTAACTCACTTGAGTCATGTCCCACTGTTTGCGACCCTTTCGACTGTAGCCCTCCAGACTCCTCTGTCCATGGAAATTCTCCAGGCAAGTGGGTTGCCATGACCTCCTCCAGGGAATATTCCCAACCCAGGGATTGAACCTGTGTTTTACCTCTTTACCACTAGCGCCACCTGGGAAGTGTTATTAAGAACACCACTGGTCAAATCCTGTGATCCCTTCCTGTCGCCCTGCCAACTTTTCTCAGACAGGTTGTCCCAAGCAAGAAGTACCCTCACTCCTGCCTTGACGGAGCGATCATGGCTCATGCAGAACAAAGCTTTTCACTGGCAACAGCTTTCTGGGGAAACAAAACAAAGCAAAGCAAAAGAAAACATCATCACGTCCTCGGCTGACATTTCCCCACCTTCGATTTTCTTTGAGGTTGTCAGATAGCTACGAGCTGTATCTTTCACAGCCTCAGATGACAGATTGCCACCTTTTAATGGAGTAACTGAACTGCAATGTCATAGCTGTTTAAGACGGAGCGATCATGGCTCATGCAGAACAAAGCTTTTCACTGGCAACAGCTTTCTGGGGAAACAAAACAAAGCAAAGCAAAAGAAAACATCATCACGTCCTCGGCTGACATTTCCCCACCTTCGATTTTCTTTGAGGTTGTCAGATAGCTACGAGCTGTATCTTTCACAGCCTCAGATGACAGATTGCCACCTTTTAATGGAGTAACTGAACTGCAATGTCATAGCTGTTTAGAGGGAAATGAGGCTTGTAACCCACCCTCTTTCTCCCTTCAGAGACTGTTCCCCAAAGGGCGGCTGGTTAGACATGGAATGGTCACCGCGATCATTAGCATCCATCCCTGGTAAACCTCAGCCTGACCACCT